>JAAAKQ030460755.1:0-24241 GCA_010016005.3 Zanna intricata | reverse complement strand
TACAAGACTTACACTTCATTCACATTCATACATATCATCCTCATTCATCCTCTGCAATAATATCTTATAGTAGTTCCGGAGCCTAAACTGAAAAAAAAGAAATAGAATTATCAAGAAATGTCAAAGTTTTTTAAAATGATTAGACCCCAGACCTAAAATGCAGAATTTTCTTGAAGATTTTCTTTTTCTTATTTTAGCCTTTATTGAAATTCATATTAAATTTAGATAAACTACTTAAGCAAACTTTTCAAGTTTAACCTGTATTGAATATTTTTAAAAAAGTTTTCTAAAAATTTATTCCCCACTTCTAATAAATATAATTTGTATTTTTGGCTCTTAATTCTTTTAATTTTTATTATTAATAGCTAGGAAAGTCATGCAATTCTCTGCCAGCTTTTTTAGGTGTGACTAACATTTTTTAAGGAAAATGAATGTTTACTTGGGTTAATTACAGATATTCTGCCTGAAACTAATTAAATTTATAAAAATGTTAGAATAAAAACAGTATTGAAGTAATTGTTTTGATGCGAGTACTATCAAGATTAGGATTTATTTTATTTTATTTTTTATTTTATAATGTAGTAGTAAATCATACTATACTGAAAGACAGATTTATTCAGAATTCTAACAGAAATAAATTTACAACAATATTTAATTTATTGCTTATTGTTTATTTTTCCTGTTTTAGAAACACTAGGGGTATTTTCAGCAGCAGTATTAATTGGGAATGCAGCTGTTGGTGCTGGTATATTAAATTTCCCCGAAGCATTTCACTTTGCTGGAGGTATAATAGTGGCTATGATTGTACAAATGGTGAGTGAAAAAAAAAGTAATATATGTTGATAAAATTGTTCATTTTAAATGTTTTAGATGTTATTCAACTTGAGATGCCTTACAAATTCCCTATACTTATGAAAACTAAATGACTGAGGACCAAGGAAAAAATAAGTATAACATAATTTTATAATTTCTTAAGTCATGAGTGAAATACAAATATGGTGAGCAATAATACAATGTTGCTCAAGTTTATGAAATTTTAATATTATAGAGAAAATACAGTATGGCAGGAACAGACGTGAGCAACAATGTTACTGTTCTTAATATTATATAATAACCATATTTTACAGTAGAATAATAAAAAATCTAATTTGGACACCACATGACTTTGTTGTACACCTTTTAGATTACATATATACATTTTTTTTTTTAAATGAAAAGTATAAAAAATTTTATTTCATTAATAACTTCGGATATTTAAAAAATTTTTTTTTTTTAATTGTTATTATTGAATTATTATTTATTGTATTTTTTTTTTACAACCAGAGGATAATAATTACTAATATGTATTTAGATTAAAAAAAAGTTTAAAAAAAAGGAGAGGATGTCGAATTGGAAACGATATGTGCCTTCCCCTCGTAAGAACCAAATATTTCATTAGTTAAAATTTTATTTGGATATAATTCTGGAACCCAATGAAAATTAAATTGTAATTAATTGAACTATTGCACACTGATGACTATTCACCACTTTTACTGTAATCACACATACATCTTTACTATAAGGTATGTTCTGTCCTTGATTATTATACATATAGACTTGCTTATTAATATTATGTAATAAAGTTTTTTATTTATTAGAGGTGTTAATACATGACATAAATGATAAATGTGTTAATAAATTATATTATATTAAATAAATACTAAAAACAGTTTTAGGATCAATTTATTACATTTCCAAAAGTACTTTTGCGAACTATTCATATTGTCAGTTGGTAATGTTATGGTTATATCACCATAACAAAAATGTAATGATAAACATTACCAACTGACAATGCAAATAGTTGGCAAAAGTACTTTTGGAAATTTAATAAATTAATCTTATAACTGTGTTTTGGGTTTGTTTAATATATCAAATAAATATATATTTACACTAGCTGGTCTGCCTGCCTCATAGCCGGCCTCCATGGCATGAGTGGTAGCATCTCAGCCTTTCATCCGGAGGTCCCGGGTTGGAATCCCGGTCAGGCATGGCATTTTCACACATGCTATACACATCATTCATCTTCATCCTCTGATGTAATACCTAACGATGGTTCTGGAGGTTAAAGGAAAAAAAAAACTATCCCATGGCCGTAGAGTTTGCTTCACTTGCCATTCCCAATTTGCCAGGGAGGACACCACCTGCAAGACTTGCTTCAATTATTGTCACCATTTACCTGGAGGGCTCCAACTCCTGGACCCCTGCTCTATACATTATCCTCATGGTTGTGAGAATAACACTAATAAATAATAATTATAGGCTTTTCCAGGTTTTATAGAACCTGAAAAAGAAACTAAATTACAAAGGATAATTATATTAGGTAACTAAACTATTCACATTTTTGATGATGAAAAATACATGGCTTATTTTTTTGCCATAGTAGCAGAAATATCAAAGGAAATAAAAGGATAAAAAAAAAAAAGGATTTTTTTTTATAATGAAATAAAATGATTAATCTAGTTCTTCCTTAATGAACATCTTTAATTCACAACTTCACCATTCTTAGGGGCAAAGAATTAATGAATGTTTTTAATATTTTAACCTTCAACAGAGCTAGAGCTTCGGTAGATGGCTTAAAATCTTTCCTGGGATAACACGAATATATCCTGCAAATTTAAAAATAATCTGTTGATTGGTTCTCACATGATATGATAACAAACAAACTTTATGTATATATAATACATTATATATACAGATCTTAGATTGAGAATGTTTCTGATGATTGCAAAGGTTACCCTTCAATCTTGTTGACAAATATTTGAAATTTGAAAATAGGATGATTATTTGCATACGTATTATAAGCACAGCTCACTGAACCTCTCAAAATAGTGTCCCAGGGGCATCCTTTTTTTTACCAGTTAATGGTGATGATTGGTCTAGCTTCCCATTAAGTACTCTCATACTTTACCACTTATACACAGTCCCCATGGGAAACCCATTATTGTTTAACAGAAATTTTTTAAATATTATTTTATTTAATGCACATCTAATTATTTTTTTTTAATATTATTCATTCAAGTGATTTGAATCATTCAGTTCAAACCGAGCTAGCATAATGATAGAAACTTGCAGTTTACAGTTCATTAATTCAAATCATTAAATTTTGTACTTCAACCAGTAAATCTCCATTACTACACAAACATATTTATTTTTCAAGATTTTTTTGACATTAATCCTTCTCAGTTATGCCAAGAAACATAGGTAAAAATTTGGTTGCAGTTGATCAAGTAGTTTTTTTGTTTATTCTAAATAAACAGAAATCTTCTTCCTCTTTATATAATAGTATAGATATTGTTCTCTCTGTTTCAGTTCAATTTAGTTTCACATATCAAAATACCAGAAGATACTTAGATATTCTAATATACAAAGTTCTACATATTAATTAGCAGTATTATCAGTATTGCTTCCAGTAATACTGGACACTACTAAGTGATGATTGTCAGTGAGGTACTTCCATTATAATCCCCATTTGTTCTGTATCTTTTTGTTTTTTTTTTTTTTTTTTGTATCTTTTATTTTATTTTTAAGACTAGAATTGCGCTTGAAAATTTTATCAGATCGATATAATGTAAATCAATCTAATATGAATATTATAGTTATATGATCTTTCAAATTATCATTTTGAAAGGAGCATTTTTAAGAATAATTGTTGAATATATGTTACTTTACCTAATAACAGGATTGCTAATGTATTTTTATATTTTGTATTTTAATAAAAATATTGTAAATAAATATATTCTGTTTAAAACAGAACTTTTAATTTACAGCACAAGTTATTTATATATGTTTAACTACAGTTAATTTTCTTTTATTCTTATTTCTGCTGTCACACTGTTAGTTGTATTTCTTTTCTTTTCTTTTTTTATTTCACTCTTACTTTAATATATTAATTAACTTTATAAACCCCTAATTGATTTCTTCAACAGTTAAAGAATCAATTGTTGTCTCTGTAGCTTTCTAACTTAAGTATCACAATCTATGTTAGAAAAACATACACACCATCCAACAAATAGATTCTCAAAACAAATGGAAGAGCTTAACATTAAAAGTATCATGTTTCTTACCGTCTATATTGTGCAACAAATAACTCTTTTAAAAGGTTATAAAACTCTTTATTGGCTACTACTGCAGCAGATTATAAAAAGGCTTCCCAGGACAGAGAGATGCATCCAAAATGGTCCAATAATGGAAAATAACGTTTCCATAAGCAGTTCTACTCGGCCAGATTTGGAAGTCCATGCTTGTTAGTTTGAAAGTAAGCATCTTACACAGATTTTGTCCAGGGCATTCCGGTCAATCATTTAACTATTGTAAGTCCACCTAAGAACTGGTTGCTTGTTTTATTAGTAGGCATGTTTATCCTAGAGCCAAAAAATGAAAGAAAAACTTAGAAAGTGAAACAGTATTCATTAATATCTACATCTTTGAATAACTTTACTCCTTTTTTAGGAAGTGGTGTTTCACAGGACTTGCCTATCTGTTAATTAACTGAAACACCTGAATTCTACAACGGCTTTTAATATCCTGAACTCTGGTAAATATCTATATCCCTTCTATAACAATACTCTAAAGTTACAATCACTACCTGAAGATTTAAATGGGTCAAATTAATTTTCATTAACCTATTTAAGTTTAGAAATATTTTTCAAAAAAAAAATAACCTGCAATTTACTTTAAAAAAAATTGTTTACAGCAATGAAGTTAAAAATGTATATTTTGTATTTATATTTTGATATTTTTTTTAACAGGTATTACTAATATTTTTAATTCTAGGACTACTTGTACTAGCAATACTCACCACTGAATTAAATATTGAAACGATGCAACAAATGTTACTGGTTACATCTGGAAAATTCTGGAACCTCTTTGGTGTCCTACTTATTACTGTGTATTCATTCTTTTGTTGTGTTGCATATCATGTTGTTATCGGTGATCAGTTTGATAGAGGTAACTGCATGTTACAAATTTTTTAGAATAACTGTAAAATTAGAATAACTGTAAAAGTATCATAAGAGATCTGTACTACATTCTTGTATACATTTTTCTTCAGCAATGTAGATTGATGTTTCAAAACTAGGGATCTAAATTGCAAATCATGAAATATATAATTATTAGTGCTTACATTTTTAAATCTATATATTTATACTTTTGATGATAACTACTTGCATATTTTTAAGTATTTTATTAGTGTACAAGATTATTTTTATTTTAACATTTTCCAGAAACTTTACTTGTTTGCTTTCCTGCCATTTTATAGACTATTTTAAATTACTTTCTGACAAGTAAAAAGTAATTCATTACAATATATATATATATTTTTTTTTGATAGTTTATACAGAATGTTCAATGAGGAAACTGATGTATTTTGCTGGTGTATTCCTCTCATCAAAATAATAAAAAATTTCATATAAACATAGATCTGGAAGAGAGTTAATGGCTAACAAAAGGTTTCACCTAGAATTCAGCACCCCCTGTGAAATGAGGTCATATTTTTTTTTTAACCTCTGGAACCATTATTAGGTATATTTTCAGAGAATGAGATGATTGAATTGTAATGTGTGTGAAAAATGCCATGCCTGACCGGGATTCGAAGCCGGGACCTTCGGATGTAAAAAGGATGAAATGAGGTCATGATAATATTTTTAATACATTAGTTTAGGGGCAAAATTAATGATTTTCTTTGGTTTTTGACCTGAAAAATTGAATAAAATAGTTTCCAGAACTGTACATCCACAAGTTTTTTACAATATTTGAAGTAAAACTGAAAAGTTTGTTATCTGAAAACAGTTTTATTAGGTTTGCAATACTTTGTTAAATGACTTATAAATGCATACAATTTATTAAAAAAACTTGTTGAGAATTTAATTCTAAAAATAGTGAAGTAAATAAGTCTAATGAAAATAAAATTTTACTGCAGAAGAAACAGAACAAAAAAAAAAAGATGACTTTCACAAAATAAATTTATTGTATTTAATTTTGTTTTAATCTAATTTAGTTTTAATCAATTTATATACCTTACAGACAACTGGTAAAAATGATTTCCTTGATAGTTAATGCAAAATCTTGTATAACAAATAATATAAAAGGAAGCTTTTCTAATAGTATCACGATCATTCTTAAAATGTTCAAAAGCTTTTAAAATTCGGTTTAATAATTCTTTGGAATTAATGTTTTCTGCATAAACAAGTTCCTTTAAATGGACCCCCAAAAGTAACAGTCCAATGGATTTAAATTAAGGCACCTAGAAGGCCAATTAATTCACCCACCTTTACAGATCCATCTCCTGGAAAACATAAGTTTAAATGCTGACTAACGTCTTATGAATGAGGTGATGCACTATCATGTTGGAATAATATTTGCTACCTTTTGTCAAGAGTACATCTTCTAGCAGAACTGACAATTGATTTTGTAAAAAATTTTTGTACACAATACCAGAAAAGTAATTTTGAAAAATAAATGGTCCTATTAATTGGTCCCCAAATAAACCGCCCCATACATATACTGAAAATTGGGTATGATAGTTTGACTCTAAATACATTTGATTTTCAGTTGACCACCTGTGACTATTCTTCAAATTTTGCATTATGTTTATTATAAAAGGATTCATTAATGAATAAAAGGTAATGAGCAATATTTTGATTTTCTTGAATCCATCGAAAAAAAAATCTTAATTCACTGACACCTTTTGCAAATTATAAGGATAATTTGATTTGATTTCTATTGGACTTAATTACTTCACTATTTTTAGAATTAAATTCTCTGCAAGTTTTGTTAATAAATTTTAGGATTTATTAGTCATTTAACAAAGTTATTATTGTAAGGGATGCAAACCTAAAAAAAATGGTTTCCAGATGACAATTTTTTCAGTGTGGAACCTAATTTATTCAATTTTTCAGGTTAAAAACCAAAGGAAAGCATTAATATCCTAAAAATTTCAGTACAACTGCATTTCTCTGGGGGAGATGAATTCCAGGCAAAATCTTTTGCTAGCTAACAGGGAGTTTCCAGATATGTTTATGTAAATTTTTTTTCATTACTTTGATGAGAGGAATACACCTGTGAAGTAATGTTGGTTTCCTCATAGGGCACTCTGTATATTAATTAAGCAAATGCAATGTTAAAAAAAATGTTAAAATTGCAAAAACTTTGTTTTTTCAATTGAAAACACTTTACATGATTTGAGCTACAATTTTATGATTTCTAAGAGGATGGGGTACAAACATAACATTATGAAGATGTATCATGTAACAGGTACTTATGAAGGTTATGTATGCATCATGATAACTTATTATAGGTTCTGACAAGTGTTAATGTTTCAAGTATGTTATGTTAGTGAATAAATATGCCACAAAAGTGTGTAAATTGCCCAGAAAACTTCTGTAATTAGTGTAGGGATTTGCAGTTTAAAAAAAATAACAAAAGCTTGACTCTACTAGTTAAATTATGTTTGATCTATGTTTTGTCTGTAAAGTTGGTGATCAAGAAAGATCTTGGTCTCTCCTGACTACTGTTCAATCTGTGTGAAGCTTCTGACAGACAGGGCTATTGGTAATTGGCACATGACTTTTCCCGTACCAATGGTGTGGCATGAACAACATTTGTAGGAAGGAATCATTTTTTTATGTGTGAAGATCATTTGTCAGACTGTTATTTCTGAATTACAAAGATAAATGGAGTGAGCAGTGATCTGAACACAACACTGTAACACTTGAATTTACGCTCTGCTATAAGGCCAAGTGCCTCGTGGTGAGTACAGACTCCTCCAACACATCTAACATCAGAAGTTGAATCAGAATATGAGGTAGCCTCTGAACTTCAACATGAGAAACAAGATGATCCGACTGAAGCAGAATCCTCTCCTGTGAATATCATCTGATAACTTGAGGAATCTAACAACTTGTCTAGGGTTTGAACTTGTTCAAGAAACAAGCCAGACTTTTGGTATCTACATACTGACTTTTGAGAACTTCTGTATATGATATTAAAGTGTGTTTCCTTCATAATCATCATAAAAAGTTTCTAGATTTTTATTCTGAAGAAAATATTTTAGTGTACAGTAATAATATCTATGCTGTGTCATAGATGCACTTCATTATACAATTAACTACACAAATTGGAGATTGTTCATTGATTCTTTAAAAATTAGTTTAAATGCTCTCATTTTACACAATAGCAACAAATTTCCTTCTGTGCTGTTAGTTTTTGCAAATAAATAAATTAATTAATAAAAATTCAATACAAGTACTGCTGGACTGTAAATAACAATTTATAAGTTATTCTGTAATTAATGGCTTTGCAGCTTGACTACACTAAATTTTGTTGGGTTTTTTGTGCAAATGGGACAGCAGAGTTAAAGATAAATCATTATATCAGGAAGGAATGGCCAGAGGACAAAGCATACCCCTGGACAGAAAAATGTTGTACATCCCCTCTAGTTAACTCTGCGATAATTCTTCTAGCTGCACTCCATATAAAATTAGAGCATTATAAAATTAAGGCAATGGATAAAAGTGCTGAATTTTTTTATTTGAAAGAAATATTTCAAAGTAAAGGAATCAAGGAAAGAATTTTTGAGGGTCCAAAATAAAAAAATTGATTAGAGATGGACAATTTAAAGCACTATTAAGCCAACTTGATAAGTCAACGTGGAGATCATTTAAAAGTACTGTGGGTGAATTACAGTGATACAAACATATAGGGTGTATATCTATATAAAAATTAATTTTTTAGATTCACAACTGGGTTTCATTCCAAAGAATCCAGAGATTTCAGAGAATCTCTGTGCTATGAATGACAAGTACAGCGAACACTTTCTCCAGAAAATTTCATTTATGAAAAATTGGTACTAAAGTTAATACACATTGTAAAAAAGAAAAAAATTGGGTGATAGAGAAAATCTATTTACGTATTTGAATGCAATGTGAATAATTCTATTAGGATCACATTTTTTATACCTTCTACCAAAGAAAATTCTAATTTTGTATCTGTGTTATTGATTAGTCATACTTTAATCAAATTTGCTGGCAAAACTAAGGATAGTTACCTTTTCTTTTGTTGTAGTCAATATCTTCATAGTAAGTACTCATAAAAATAGAGAAAATCTTTTTCAATGTAGTAAAATAATTATGAAAAAATGATCCATTTATTGCTTTAAAATATTCAATTAACATTTAAACTCTGTAGTTAAAAGATGCATATTTGTTATTTTGTAACTAAAGAATTAAAATGAATTTCCAGTTAATCCCAATGAGAGAATTCATCTACCATTTTGTAAATAGCTAATAGGGTACAATCGTTATTTTTGGTGAAAACACCAACACCCCTTAATCAATGGAACTGACATTGAACAATATTTCAATTAAAAAAATTTCTAATGAGAATACAGTTATTCATCTGAGAGGGATTTAAAGGAATGTATGCTAGCTGTAATAAATCAAGTTGCACTTTTCTTACATGAGTGATGTGACTAATAATAACATAATTATTTTTGGTGCTAGACAAAATTATAAACTACCTAGAGCTCATACGAGTTTCAATCCTTCTAAGTGCTTATTAAGTAAAATTGAGAATCTTGATCCAATTTAAGAGAAATAAATAAATAATTAGTTCTGTTAATTTGTCCATTGTTTGTGCTCTTTTGCTGCTTTAAAATAGAAATCTTATTTATATCCCTCTTTGCCAGCAATATACAAAGTTATAGCAGCGTAAAGAAGAATTAAGAATACAAGGTTGGATATTTTCTTTTTTCCTCAGAAATATGGAATATTCACCTATGTTTGCAAACATTGCTGCTTTCCAATACAAAATTAGTTACGCTTTCAAATAGTGCTGCCTGTTTAGGTGCTACAAGGTAGTTTCAATCAAGAATTATAGGAAACAGTTTTATAAGTATTGTTTACTTTCCACAACAGAAGAATTAGATTGTTAATAAATGACTGCTGCATTTAAACTTCTCCATATTCTAAAATACCTCTTAAAAAAGATTAAAGAAGATTTAATTTCATTAAAAGCAGCAGCTGCAAAAGCTGTCAGATATCCTAGTCTAATATATTAAGATTACAATTTAAGTTTTAAATTTTTTAAACAAATGTTGACATCATTATTGTTTGCAGCTTTTTACAACATTTCTGGGAAAGACTTTTGTCATACATGGTATATGAATCGTAAATTTACAATTATTGCAGCCTCTTCAATATTAATGCTACCATTTTTATTTCCAAAGAAGATTGATTTCTTGAAGTATATAAGGTAAATTAATACACTTAGGAATTTTGTTAGAATCTATTATTATTAATAATAATCCAATTCCCAAAGGTTTTAAAAACTGATTTTAAACTGTTTATCTAAAACTGACATTAAATAGTTGTTTTGTTAGTGGTGCAAACCACGGGTATCCTCAAAAACTCACCCAGCTCAACCCCAATCTGTATTTAAAAATTCAGTTTTTTTTTAATTTTGAAATAAGACCAAATTGACTTGCTAGAAATCATTCAAAATTTTGGAAATCCAGCATATTTTGACATTAAATCATACTCATGATTTACTTCCAAAAGCGATTTTGGAAGTAGTAGCATATAGAAAAATGAAGATCACAGAAATGTTGTAAAGGGAACCCACAAGTAGAAGAATTTGTAAAATGAAGGTAAAAAAGTCATCATATATAAAAATAAATAATAAAAAAAGAAATAGAATTAGAAAACTTGTTTCAATTCAAATAAAGCTTTAATTTATATACTGAATTATAAGCAAACATGAAATATGCTGTCATTTAACTTACATCTTTTTTTCTCTTTAGTACTTCTTAACCTTTCTTAGATTCATTCTTAACTGAGATTCATCTCTTAACTGGCATGTTTTAGAATGTGTCTGAGTGCAATAAGTTTTAACAGGTGTGAGGTGCGAGATATCTTTCTTATTATAGGAATATTTAGATTTAATGAAATAAATGGTATTTACTACATTTGCATAACAAATTTTTTTAATTTTAGTCAAGTAGGAGTAGCAGCCATATTTTATGTAATTATTCTTGTCATCGTTCAGTTTTTTATTGGCGATTATTCAAAAGGGGAAATTTTGTGGTTTCCTAAAGACGTATTTAAGGTCTCAATGACATTACCTCCATTTTGTTTCGCATATCATGTAAGTAAATCATACAAGTTATAATGATAATTTTAACTTTAGTAAAATTAAAATTTTTTGTGTGCACTGTATTGTAATACTGAAATTTCTTTTTACGAGTGCAATAATATTGACAAATAGGAGTATTTATAAAAATATAATTTTTTACTTGTAATTTCATTTTTAATCTTTCATTATGTACATTTTCAATGAATTAATGATTACTGGGTATAGTGTGTAAAATAATAGACAAGCTATGTATCTAATCTGTGAAAAGTCACAAACCTCAGATTAAAGACTTAATTTAAAGCTTGTACTTTTCCTAAATTATTAATGTGCGTACATTATCAAAATAATCAGGTAACTTTACAGCAATTTTATCAAGAAAAAAAACTCATTTTTTTTCTATATTATCTACATACGTTTGTTTTTTGAGCTCTATTGAGCTCAACCAATTTACAATGATTAACATGTGTCTTCAAAAGAAAATACTCTAGTATATACTTCAGAATGTTTCAGTGCTGCTATATAAGACATTTAAATTTTGAAGGAGTTTTAAAATAAATTATTTCCACTTTCAATCCATTTTGCAAATGGTATTGACATTACTATTTTGTGCATTTTAACGTTTTAAAAGTTTTTCTTATAAATGAATATGGAATATTGAAAAAAAGTCCAATTCTTTATCAGATTTTTAAGACAAATGGACTGCTTCAATCCTTACCAACAAGACTTGCTTCAATTGGTTTTAGTGCTATAATATTTTTTTTTTTTGTGAACAGTATATCTTGGAATTCAATATAAAATGAATTTATCATACTGAGCTATAAAATGAAATTTAATAAATAAAGAAAATAATTAAAACAGAAAGTGCAAAACTGAACTGTCAGTAGAAAAAAACAGTGGAAGGTTTTTCCTTACTCATTTTTCCAAAATTATTTCAACCATTATTTTGAGGGATACTAGAAATCTGTGTCCTACAATATGACAATATGATTATCTTACAACATGACTACCAAGATTGTATTATTAGCATATACCCCTCCTTTATTTCTTAGTGGTTCTATATTTTTCAAATTTTGAAAATACAGTATGCAGAACAAATGTACAATATAGTAAATATTTACAAAATAGTAAGTGTATTCACTGAGGCAATAGCTAAGTGGCTAATACTTACTTTGTACAGTGGGTAGATGCCATTATTATTGACTGTATAAGTATGATGTGGCTTATTAATCATAATGCAAAACCATATTTTTTATTTTAGTAATTAATAACAAAACATTTTTAAAATTTTCTGAAATAGAGCAATTATATATATTTTATTGGTTTCAATATAATGTTGATGTTTTTCATGTAGCAACTTAAATGTAAGAAAAATAAATATATTATCTTCATTTTTACATACAGGCACATATACAATCAGTTCCTGTTTTTGCATGTATGAAAAATCGTTCGTTCGAAGCAATGTTAATAGTATCTTGCGGATCAATGATTGGTTGTATGATTCTGTACACAATGTCTGGCTCATTTGGTTATTTGACTTTTGGCAGTTATGTCCGCAGTAACATTTTGTTAAATTATCCAGCAGATAATGTCATTGTAATTATTGCACTTCTAATAGTTGCATTTAAAATATGTTGCGTCTACCCTGTTGTAGTATTCTGTGGTCGGTAAGTAACTGTTTAATTAAATAAGCAGTAAAGTTAGTATAAAATAAGTTAATTACACTAATACTTCACTAATTCTTATATTTCAGTGACCTTTTTAGTTCCATGACCCCCAAAAAGTAACAAAAATATATATCATGAATACTTTGTGATCCCCCAACCACAACCTAATGAATAATCTTGTTAAAATTGTTTAGCTGCATTGATAACGGCTGGTATGAACATATGAAGTGTACAAATGATGAGCAATTTATAGGCTGCAGCTTGATTTGCACATGCTCCTTGTAATTTTATTTGCTGTGAGAGTGTTATCAACAAGACATGCTCTCAGCAGTATTCTAGAGGCATAAGAGATTGCAGAACGTCAATTTAATTTTTATTTATTATTGTTGCAACTACTAAGTTACCAGTGTAGATTCATAACCAGCTCATCAAAATTTCTGCTGATAAAACGTTACAACTACAATTCACATTTGATAATTTAGATACATTTTGGCTTGCTTGGAGGGAATATGGAAAATTAGTTACAGAAGCGCTGAAAGTATTGATCCCTATTGGAAAGTATTGATAAATGAGAAAGCACAACCCTGAAGGGACCCGCTCCTCTAGCTCCAGGGGCTGTCCGCAGCCCTATCCTACACCTAACCAAAAATTACCACCATAAATTTACCTACCTCGTCCACCAAAACACATCAGCAAGAACCTTAACTAGTTGACTGCAAATCTGGCCACGGTTATGTTCCATAACATTCCAACAATAGTGCCCTCGCTCTTACATATGCAGGACACGTGTCCTCCTTGCACGAGTGCTGTGCAGGCTTCTTCAAATTTAAACAGTTAACACAAGTTGGCGGATCTTTCGCCTGTCTGGCCGGACAGTTAACAAGCACATGCCCTTCAGTCCCACAGTTATGACATTCGAACAGTTGCCTATGTGCGCCATAATCTTCTTCATACCAGTTTTGATTATCAGGATCAGCAAGGCAAGGTATCTAAAAAAAAATTTACATTTTTTTCCCGCCGTTATTGCACCGCCTTTCTTTTCTTCTTAATCCTGTAAAAAAGTAGCAGTTAAATATTCAACACTACGTTTTTCAAAACCCAGCAAAATTTTGTTACTCATCATCGATATTTCGACGTACTTGAATGAAGACAGCCATTTATCACAATTAAGTATGAACTAGTAATTCTGGTTATTTTAAAATCTGATCTTCAGCTATATTGAAAATCGCTCAGTAATAACTTTAAATTTTGATTAGGAACTAGCGTTTTATTCGTTGCAGTTAAACTTACAAATATAAAAAATAAATTTGTGTAGTTTTCAAACAATACTTTTAAATTCAGTAATTACTAAAAGCCAATCGGAAATACTCAAGTTTAACGTTTTATTTATTTTGTTTTACTAAAAAAAAAAAAGCTCATTTATAGTATTTACTCTTTTTTTGTTCACTTTACTGATTGATAGAATTCTCCATAAACAAGGAAGTAATAAGAAAACAATTTTTTTTTAGTAGACAAATGGAACTTCCATTTAAAACGAAATTTTTCAGATACCAATTGGAAAATTTGCTCTCCCCTCGGTGAAGAAATTGAATTCAGCAAGTCATAAAATTTTCCACTTCAGTTTTTTAGCATGTAAAATCTAACATTTCATTCCCATTCTTAAGAAAAAAAAACATGGGAATAATACATGATTTGCATAGTTTTTAATGAAAATAATGTTACCTAGCCTTTTTATACGCTAAATAGGTATATACAAAAGCCGGATGTAGTTCCAAGTGGTAACATAGCGCGAAAGTAATAAATTGTTTAATATAGATTTTGTTAAGCGTTGTAAGTGTTTGTTTGTTTGGTTAAATAAATTATTGTGAGAAGACTTGATATCGTGTTGGTTATTTACGAATCATGTTCTCATTATAATTGGCGACCATGATAGTATTGTTAAAAAATAGTGAGGAAGTCGACTTCGTGTTATATACGAATCATTCCATCACATCAACTGACTGCCCCCCACACAGTTTTCAGTCTGACATCGTAGAGTTCAATTTGAAGTATAAATGTTAGTTGTGACACATTAATTTTTTATTTTTTTATGATGTACTATAAAATGTTTAAAATGAATTCATTCATTGGTCGGCTATGGAACATGTCAATTGTTTTGTTGCTTACGTAAATTTTTTGAAGTATCAATTTGCATGCATTTGTGTTATTGTAAACAAATTCATGATTACCTCACTGCCAGCTACGAACATTTGAAATATTGTAAACATATCTTGTCATCGAACTTGGTCTTGCTTCCTTCAATAAATGTTGGTTTTTAAAATTGAATGGGTGTTACGAATCATCCGTTTAGTCATCACTTCATCAAAAACAAAAAAAGAAACACATACTTCAATTCAACAATAAACACAAAGAAACGTATTCTGTCTAGAATAGAAAACGCTAAGCAGAGTGGTTATTGTTAAATCGTCGTGTGCATTTATGTAAAAATTGAGAATAAGTTTTCTCACATTCGTTTTTATGACTGGTGGTCGTAAAGTTTTACAGTCAAACTTGTGAAGTTATTTTCAGAGAATATTCTTTTGTGAAAGAAAGAGCCGCGGAATGTCCACGGTTAATAACGAAAGTTCAGGAAAAGGTTGCTGAAGCAAAGGAGTTTCTTGCCGTAGTGTTTAGAGAATAATTTAGGAAACTAAAAAAAATGCTGCATCAGGTAGTGCATTTTCTACTGAAAACAAAAAACGTTTGCGAAATAAACCAAAAACAGAAACTCGTAACTTTGACAAATGTGTTATTAGACGAACATAAAAATGAATTTTATGTTTCGCAAGGTCAGCGATGTAAAATAAAAAGTTTACTAACGGTGGAAAAGATCAAAAAAAGACTTTTTTGAAAAAAGGGTGGAAATAGACTTTATGGGAGATTATTAGACAATTAGGGTTACGATGGGAAAAGACGCGAATAGAAAATTTCTAATAGAGAAAAATGATATTAGGGAGAAATGAATACTATATCAACGGGATTAGAAAAATATGGAGCTGAAGGAACGTGCATTCAACACCCACACATGGTCATATTGTTGGACGGACGGGTTACTTACTGCGATTTCTAAAGATCAATGAGCAAATTATCTTTCACGCTAGTGGGGAAAACGGCTTCGTAAAAAATTGCGTTATTGATTTTCAAATTTGTACAAAAAACTTGCGATTGCCGTGATTGTATGAATTATAGAAATAATTATAGACCATATATTAAGGCATCCTGGAATAGTTGCTTTGATATTGGAGGGTAGGTAAGAAAAATTGTGCAGACAGGCAATATGTAAAACAAATTGTTAGGGATATAGGATGTAGGAAGTATACCGAACTGAAACGAATGGCACTAGATAGAGAATCTTGGAGAGCTGCATCAAACCAGTCAAATGACTGAAGACAAAAAAAAAATAGAAATAATGAAAAATGTTACAAATCTCAACAAATAATAAATTTACCATAACATTATTCATCATATTATTAGTCATTGATAACGCACCATACATTAAACTAGAGTTGAATGGTGCTCCGAATCATCAACTTCAAAAAAATGTAAAATGACTGAAAGGCTTACTGAAAAAAGAAAACAAATATCGTTTAATGTAAAAATGTTAAAACCCGAGCTATATAAATTAATTAAATCAAGATTTAAAATGTATAAAATAGATTCTTCATTTGCTGAAAAGGGTCACAGTGTATTACGTTTTCAATGGTATCGCCCGGATGTCACTCCGATTGAAATATGTACTTACTGATTTAAAGAATTATGTTTGTGATAAATGTATGACTTTCAAATCGGTTGATTGTATAAAATTAGTGCAATTAATAAATATGAGATCGATGTAAAAACTCCAGCATGGCACAATTAGAAAAAAAATATTTAGAGATTGATTGACTGACGTGATTGATATGGTATCGGAAATTATAGTGAACATACCAAACAATTGTGAAGACTATACTGATAGTAATAATGACAGTTAATCCAGTGACAATGAAAACATTGAAATTTGCAGTATTGAAGAGTTGTATTAATCAGGGTAAGTAAATAATCTTATGTTTAATGTTTTTTTGCATAGGTTAATAGACTGATTCTATTACGAATAAGTTCTTTCCCCATATTTGTTGCATACTTCCCACAGCCGTTCATCTAATCCCTTCTGCAAGGGCCTTGCTATTGCTGCTCAGCTGTACAATGATTTAAAATTAGAAAGAATCTGGTAATAGAGTTCATGAGTCATAATCAATGCTTGGACAGCCCATTTTCAAGATAATTATCCTTAATTCTTAGAATTTAACCATACCTAATAGATTAAATAGCTAAATAGCATGCTCACCATTTTTAAGTTTGTAACATTAATGAAACGTTCTTGTTTCTGTCCTTCTTTGTAACAGTTCTCTCTACCAATGACATACTGTATTATAATACATTAAATGCTAAATACACATAATTTACAAGATGTCATTTTTCTTATGTATGTGGTTGTTTTTGTATTTCATATTTATAATTTTATATACTTGTAAAGTCACTTTCTCCTGACTTACATTCTAGTAAAACCTCATGAAAATTCTTACATAATGTTGGCAGTGTTAATTATTTAACAAAAATATTTACATTTAATTAACTAATATATTTTAAAAAAAAACAAAACAAAATAATTATTTTAAAAACTCGCCAACTAAATATATGATACAATATTCTTTTTCTACAAAAACTATGTGAATGTCTGAACCCCAATTAATTTCATCAGAGATCAATATTAGCAATTATTTTGAAAACATATAAAAGTTAGAGACTTTTCAAAAATGCCTGTTGATTTTGATATATATGAAAAAAATTTAAGGCGACACCACCATTTTGAAGTGAGCGAATGATTCGTATATAACACGATATCGACTTCCTCACAATTTCTAACAATGCTATCACGGTCGCCAGTTACATGGAGAAAATTATTCGTAAATAACCAACACGATATAAACTTAATCACAATAATTTATTTAACAACAAGACACTTACAACGCTTAACAAAATCTATATGAAACAATTTAAACTTTCTCCCCCAACGGCGTGTCATCTAACGGAACTACGAGCCAATGAACAGTGCCCTCGTCTAGTTATATTAACTGTTCGTTGTACATCTAGAAAACACTAGAAAAGTCTATTTGCTTCTATTACTAATACCTACTTTATTTATAAATATAGTTAATTCTAAATAATATAAATAATTACATTAATTACAAAACTAAACTTTATCAATGCAAATTGCCAAATAAAAATGTATTCTTTTGTAAAAATAATAATTCAAACAAAGATACAACCACACTGCTTCTAGTATTTTCTGGCAACTTCGAAATCTCTGAATACACACAACAAAGACTGAATTATTTAAATACTATTAACACAAAAATGAAATATTATTAATAAAGTACAATTATTAAATATTATTAACATAAAAATTTAACAATGTTCTCACTTTACTTAATTATATATTTATTTTGTGGACTTCAATGTATATGGGGGGTTATAATAATTTTGATAAAAACTTTGTACTACTATTTATATAAGCTATTAGTTAATGCAATGCATGGTTACTTAGTTAACAGGCGATCTATATGCAGAAACATGTAAGAACTATGTCACTATAAACTGAAAGATTTCCACATTGAAAACTTAACTGAGTGCTATTTCTACTTTTCTATTTTCAATATTAGGGAATGTAATGCCTTCTCTAAAAAACTGAATTTTTTTGTTACCATACATCTAAATATTTTAGAACTGAACAGAGAACAATGTTTAATTTTAAGATATTTAAAGATTTAAAGAATTTTTTTGTATTAATGAAAGTAAATGACTGTTTGTTAAATCAGAGATGCTGTAATCGATCTGTACCTGGAAGCAACAGGCAAGAGTTCTGAAACTGGAGATTTAGCTAGACGAATAGTTGTTGCATTATTATGGTTCTTGTTAGCTGTTGTTCTTGCACTTATTTTTCCTAACATTGGCGTTGTTATTGATGTTTTAGGATTCTTTGTGGCCTTTTTTATATTTATATTTCCAGGTATGACTGAATTATTACTTTTCAAAAATAAATTAATACGATACTAAACAGTATTTTTGATCATTTTTAATAAATACTTAAGTCAAGCATTTTGTTCTAGTCTTTAATCCTTGATGGAAAATTAAATAGCTATATTTTAAATTCTGTTTTTTAATTCTGTTTTTTTTTTTTGACTGCATAATGCAGCATATTATGAACAAAGTTAATGAAACTTCCTAGATCTCAAGGAATGATAGAAAATAAAAAGTGCAAAACCTTATTATTTTCAAAGTAACTTTTTAAAACTGTTTTTATATATAATTAAGTTACTTAAAATTGTCTAACAATCCAGATTCACAGAAAACTTAGAATTAATGTAGTAATTTCTTTTTTATACACTTTAATAAGCAAAACCTATGTTAGGGAGTTGTTAGAAACAAAAAGGTTTAGTAGACTGTTCATAAGTGCTTCTATTCTGAGTGGTGCTTAACTAATGAGAAATCTAAGAATCCAATGCACACATTTAGACAGCCATGTTTATTTTATTGACGTGCTGATTCTAAGGTGTGTTGCAATAGTAAACTTTCTCCCACAAATTTAAAGGATTTATTTCAAATCTGAGTCAGGTTTGACATTTTTTACATAGCACAAAAATACGGATCTATTTTCATACCCCTTGCATAAGTTTTAAGTTTAATTTTTCATGTAAAAAAAAAAAAAAACAAAAAAAGAAATGTATAACCTACAAAAGATGGTCAGTTACCATCATATCAGAATGATTTTATACATTTAAAAGAAGATGATTTAGGATGTATACTTGTTTAAAAATCTGAAAATTTTCCAATATCATTAAAACTGTCAATTTTGCTATTACGTATGATAACTGTTTTAATATTTTACATAAATTTATTTCCACGTTTATACAATAATTATTTTAGTATAAAAATATTAGAACCATTGCTTTTTTAATTTTATTATTTTTAATTAAATTATCAGAACTACATAAATATTTTAACACTTGTGCATTTATTTCAGGAGTGGCTTTATTAAATAAACCTACAGAGAGTACTAAAATCAGTTCAAACGTACTAGCAATTATATTAATAATCCTTGGAATAGTATTTGCTATAATGTCAATCTCAGTTGCAACATATCGAATAATTGAAGGAGAAGAAGGACATAACATTCTTTGTCAGTAAACAGTATATTATTACTAAACATTTCTAGTAATAAAATTAAGCTTTGTAATTCTAATTAATAAAACAGAGAAATTTTTATAAAAAAAACTAAAATAAGTGTATAAGAAATATTCAGTTATTTATTTCAGTTGAAGAGTGTTTCAGTATAATGAAATTAATTTTAAGAGAAACCAGTTTTAGAGGTAAACATTATATGTAACCAATATAAAAGATTAATCTTAAAGAAATGTTAAATATCGGTTAAAAATTAGTCATGCCTCATTTAACAAAGCAAATAAGTTCCATGAAATTACATCGTTAAAAAGAACTGTGTTTTAGATGTAAACATATTATGGTCAAGATAAGAGAAGAGGTAAGATAAGAGAAGAGAAGATAAGAGATAAATTCCTTGATATATAAAACACATAATACAAGTATATATACTGTACATTTATGAAAACTATTTAAGGAAATAATTTTTATTCAATAAATTTTTATATGATGAAATCTTCAATATTAAAAAGATTTGCATCATGAATTACATAACAATCATATAAATGTTTAGGAAGAAATGTTATTTATTGTAAAATGATCAGTTATTACAATCATAAGTTGAAGATATGAAAGTTGATTATTTTTACTGCTTCCTTTTCTCTTTCATTTAATAATGCCTTGTACGAATTTATTGTATTTAATACTGATCTTTTTACAATAACAATTCTTACTAAATCTGGGTCATTTTCACAAAAAAAGTTTAAAATGTTATGTATACTATTGAAATCTTTTGTTGTTAATATATTTTTTCAGTAGGAACTTTGCCTAATGAATTAATCTTGTCATTTTTTTTTTTTACTATGTTATTCACAAGATTTTCTAACTTCAAATCTTGAGTGATATTAACTGTTAATTTATGTTTCTAAATACATACTCCTGTAAAGTTTTAATATGTTAAATTACTCGTATGTTTATTAATTTTACATTTTCAACAAATAAATAATGTTTGTATAAAGGTTCATTGACCTACAGCAATTTATCTTCATTTATCCTTTAGAAATGTTTTCATAAAATAAGATTTTAAAAACAACCAAAAAGATTATAAATTACGGACTTATTTTAACAACACTTCTTTATCAGAGGTAAGATTAAATTAGGTATTTTCTTTGCACTAATATAAATAAATATCTTCTTTCTTTGTACAAAAATAAAACTACATAAAAAATAATAAATAGTAGAGATCTTTTACTATTATAAATAATGCAAAATGTAATTTCTCTTCAGAACTAAAGTGGTTACATGAAATGAAGCAAACTTACTTAACCCTCTTAACGGTAAGATGGGTAGGTGTTTATCATATAGATGGTAATGTCGGGTCGAATCTGACCCATCATTTGTTTTCTTTATATTTTTGTAAATAAATTGAAATTCAGGCTTATAAAAAACAATTTTAGCTTCCAAAGAATAATAAAAGAACAGAAATTATTTTGTTATGATTTGAAAATTCATCACAATTTTTCAATTTTTAATTAAATTTGAACAAAATGTACAAACAATGCAAAAAAATAATTATTCACAGTTAATTACAATAACTTTACATTACTCTGATGACGTTTACAATTATTTTAAAATTTTTAATAAGTTTATTTAAATTAATTTTTATTTTTATTTGAAAAAATTATTAAATTTTTTACATCATTTATGTTTTTTCATTATTTTATTGAAAGGCAATTTTTTTTTTTAGAAATTATATTTGATAGCTACTTATGAAAAATAACTTCCTTGTAATAGTGTAAAAGTCCGTAAATTTTTTCCTAAATATTAAAAAAAGAAGAATTTTGATACTGTTGAGTAAATTCAAGCACTAACATAAAATAATAATCAAAACTAATCCGAATCATCAGGATTACTAGCACACATTTCAGGCACAAAATGATTGTGTTTCCCACATAAATAGCTGTTGCATGTTGCACAAATAAATTTCCCTTACTATCTTTTGAAGGATCAAAATATTTTTGACACTTGTTGGTACCAAATGATACCAACAGCAAATTGCAGTTTTTTTTTTAAATGCATTGATTGGACAATCTTGCATTTATAAATTAGTCTAACACAAGATTTATTTATGAAGTCAGTACTAGCATAACTGGAGAAGTGCTCTTAGTTTAAAAATCACAAAAACATTTACAGCTGCTATGTCAAGGACTCCATAGAAGTATCGCATGGGCCACCTTCTCTACTCTTCCTGTTTGTGGTTTTATAATGGAAAAGCTTGTCTAAGACATCGGCATCACCTTTCATAATTTTGTAAAACTCTCTGGTTTATTAGATTCGGTATTTACTTCTCTAATGCGATGTACAGATGAAGTAAGAATCACATTTTTTTAGGATTTGGTGCATAAAAAACTTATCATTTTGTCATCTTGATACATGAAGTGGTAAGAACCGTGTGGAGCAGTTTATAGCACTGAAGGTAATATCTGAGTTTTATTTTTCAAAGTGTACCTATGTATGTAATTTGCATTCATGGAGATGTTGGTCAGTTCAAATGAAGAGAAACAATTATCTGCACTTACATTCCTATTATTCCCTGAAATTGGTGAGGTCAGCTTTAGGACATACTGAGTTGGAATCAAGCAATCTGCTTTTTTTCTTTCTCAAATTTCCTTACCAACGTATGGAATACCACTCACAAAGTAAAATGTTCTTGAATCGCAAAGTGAAACTATTTTCACACTCTATTTATCAGGCATATGTACATTTTGAAAGGACATCTACCACAGAAGCTTAGCAGAGTCTCATATACTGCTATGTACTCTGAAGGGCTGTAATGCTTTATCACAGGACCGTCTTGCTTTCCATGTTATTTTCATCAAATCTTAAGTTTTCCAGAAGAAAAAAAAATTTCTTCTGTGTCATACCACAATGAATAACTGGTGATCTAAGTATTGACAAAAAAAGTCTTCAGTTTTCATTCCTTCAACATACAACTCGTGAACAAAATCCGCAGTAACCTCTTTACCACTATCCGAATCCTATGAGATGCATAAACCACTCTAGTGATTTGTAGTTCTGTTTTTTATTTCAATTTCACTGTTAGTATGACAAACTATTTTTTCTATCATGTCATCTGTTACAAACACGAAAGTAATTGCAATTCATTAGTTATGCCACAGCCATTTCTTTTTGGCCCAGGCAAATAAGCAACATTAGATGCTATTGTCTTGAGAACCTCGAATGAAGAAGTTTGTTGATCCAGATACTTTCCGTGTATTTTCTTAACTTAAAACTTTTATCACCCTCATTATCATTATGATCATCAAAAAGATGGCCTCTCAATCAAACATGTCTCCCACATCATCACTGTTAGGTAAACCCTCATCATAATTATTAACATTATGTACCACTTCTTTAAAAATCTTTATTTAGGTGTAGTTAGTGCAAAAAATATATAGCTGTTGGTAATGTGAAAAACAAGTTTACAAATGAAGAATTCAATAAATTGCATGCAACAAAAGGATAAAAAAAGTTTAGCATAGGTAGAATCGGATATGACCCAACACCTACCATAAGCATGTAAACACGTAGGAGGATTGTTGAAAAGTTGTGGCAGCATCCATGTCTTCCTAAAACTGACTGGTAAGGTTCCTTTATGATTAGACCTTATGAAAAAGAGTAAGAGGAGAGATGTAGGAAGAAGACGAGCGTTTAGGTTGTATCCAACCAATATCTTACCATTAGAGGGTTCTTTTTCTCTTTTACTGTCTAGCCTCTGGAAACACCGCAAGGTATTACTTCAGAGGATGATATACATGAATGTAAATGAGAGGTGTGGTCTTGTATATTCTCAGGTCACCATTCCTGAGGTATGTGGTTAATTGAAACCCAACCACCAAAGAACACCAGTATCCACAATCTAGTATTCAAATTACTAATCTAAGTATTCAAAATCTAGTATTCATAATCTAATATTCAATGTAGAATTCTACTTTGAAATCAACCGATTTGCAATGATTAGTTTTAAGGACTAGACCAATCTTGTGGGTTTACCAGTAGAGGTAAACCTTTTTTTTTTTTTTGTTTAACATCCGGAACCACAATTAAGTATAACTTCAGAGGGGATGAGATGAATGAATTGTAGCGTGTGTGAAAAATGCCATGCCTGACCGGGATTC
>JAAAKQ030460754.1:0-45400 GCA_010016005.3 Zanna intricata | reverse complement strand
GGAAACTTTTTTCTTATTTTTAGATATAGAATCCGTTTCCGAGAGATTGCCGTGCAGTTTTGATACACCCTATATATTTAAAACTAATAAAATAGCAATATACATATTTTTACATAAACTGAAAAAGAATAAATTAAAAATCAGCATAGCAAGTTTAAAAAAAAAATTAATTACTTTTTAATACCTTAAATAAAACATGGTAAGAATGAAAATAACTATTAATAGTATAACCATTAATAACTATAACTATTAATAGCAAGAAAAATATAGTAAAACTAGCATCAAACTTTTTTTTTTCTTTTTTTTTTAAAATAGATTACAACTTCTTACGCAAGCCTAAAATTTTCAGTCAAATAATTTAACCAAAAACTGTATTTTTTTTTTTTTTAATCTGAAGACTCATACAAAGAAAGAGTGGTGCTCAGAGGTTACTGAAGTAGAACAGAACAAAAGTTAATGAATTAGAATGAAAATTGTTCACAAAATTAAAAAAATAAATAATTAAATAAATTTCTTCAGCATGCAGCATGTATGAAATACAACTGGAATTGGCAAAAATAAACACAAAGAAACAAATAAATATAAAAATATGTATGATGTAATAATAGACCAGTTATCAATGAAAAGTCTAGTAACACTTACCAAACAAACATTCTTGTAGTTATTACTACATATATTTAATTATATTTCCTAAGCGATTAGATATTTGAACCAGACTTTTACTGTAATTAATAATTTTCAATACTTTATATGCTAATTATTGCATATTAAGATAACTTAAGTCTTTAATGGATTATTGTTGTTTTAAAGTTCCGTTTATCAAGTGATCATTATTTGGTGGCCGATCAAATTAGTACTCACATATTATGTTAAATCATAATATGTATAGTCTTATATGACAGTGGTTCCTTTTAAATAAGTGTTACAATTAAAAAGTTACACATTTTTACAATTTTTAGTTTTAAAAGTTTTTAAAAAATCTGCAGGTAGTGCAAATGAGTTTTTTAAGATTCTTATAGACCTCTACTGGGGTCCTTCATAAACTAACTTAATACAATTTATCTAGCTTGAGTTTTCTCGGTTTTATGGCATTTTTTTTTTTTTTTGTTTTATTAAGAAGTTAGTTTTTCCAACATTTTGGGGTCTTACCACTTAATTTACAAAACTGATATTTATATATTTTATGCATCTTAATAAACCTCACTTTAGTGCGTTTAAATCAATTTGATATTCTATAGCTTACACTGTTATTATGTAATGATTATTATAAATTTTTAATTTTAGTGGCCATTTTGAGGTGAACCTGATATGGTTGATTGTGGCCATTTATATATTTTTGTAATGCTCTAATAATGTTTAATCTGAACCATAGATCGAAATCAAAATCCAAGACAAGAATGTTTCACCCGCATACATATTGAATCCAATAATGAACTGGACATTAAATAATATTAACAATTAAAAATACATCTTACCGGCACATTGAGATAAACACAAGATCATTCGGCTTATTTAACAGTCATCATCAAGTGTTAATAAACATTACATCAAAGCCAAACAATTTTTAAATATAAATTAAAATGTAAAAACAGTCATGACTGTTCAGTCCTAACAATATACGGAAGGAATGTTTTTAATTAATTTATTACTAGTAGAATATGCAGGTGTTATGCCATATTTATGTATAATTTTTCAATTTTTTGACTAAAAGGTATATATTAATTTTTATGGATATTCTATCCTTTTTATCTGGTAATAATTTTGTATTTTTATCTATATTAATTCTATTATTTATTTTATTATATAATTTATTTCTAGTACCAATATTATAACCATCAGCAACAGCAATGCTTTTAATTATTTTTATTTCTTTATTTAAGATAATTTTATCTTTTTGAGGTATTTTATGGCTCAATATAACAATGAATCAAAAACAGCCATCTTTTGGGATTGTCTGAGCAATTAATGAACTGTTCGTTCGTTGAAAATAATAAATAAAATAAAGACCCAATGGTTATAAAAAAAATACTACAGGAATATTATTATACAAAAAAAAGTAGTATTACTTACTGTAGAATTCAAAATGTAAAAAACAATATTTTTATGAAATTACTATAAGTATACAATCAGACAGAAGTCATACAATTTTTGTACATAATTTGATGGATACAAATAACGTTATAAAAGACAGTTAAAATGAACAGTCATATTTTGCTTATACAGTTATCTAATCACAAGCTTTTTATATTAACCTAAGGCTATTCATCATTATTTTTCACATACAATAGGCTATTGCCAAATTACAGTTACCATGATCAGTGAAATTTATAATAAATTAAAAAATATCCCTTTCAGCACGCCTGAAGGTGGAGGTAGAATTCCACCGGTGTTAAGTAGCGGATAAAAAAGATTTCTACCATAAAGTTAAGAAAATCTTCAAATTTACTCATACAACAATGGTTCCTACAAGAACAAGTTTCACAAGTTTAGTATCAACAAGCACATATTCTTAACAATTTCAGCAACATTTTGATAATCCCTTGGCGTAAGGGTTGATCATATCAAAAATTGTTTAAGACAAAAGTTTTAGGTAATATTTAGAGGACTAACGACCACTTTAAACCAATTTAATATTGTGCCTACTAAGGAGGGTATTAAATTTTTGGTCTTCAAAATCCCATTTTTTCCACCACCTGGGTCAATGGTTGGTGATATCAAAAAACTTTACTTAGATAAGATACAAACCAGTTTACAACTAGACCTCTAATTCCAGCACTACACATTTTATCTAATAAAAGCGAACGATTAATTGTATAGAATGCTTTACAAATATCAAAAAACAAGCCAGAAACATTTTGCTTATCTGCTGAATTAAGTCCAGAATAAACAGTAGTAATATAACTCACAAAACACAAATTTAGTACTCAGGCCCTCCAGAAACCAAATTGACAAGAGTAAAAAAAAATTTATTTTGATAAAAAACCAAACTTTTTTTAATTACTTTTTCTGGAGATTTTGAATCAACTGAAAGTAATGAAATGGGCTGTTAGTTGCCAACCACATTTAAAGAGTTTGATTTATGAACTGAAAAAATTTTGCCAATTTCATGACAGAAGAGATATTTTATATATATATATATACTCGTATATACCAAGCTCGTAATAACTAATAGGATTCAAAAAATGAATTTAAGTGAAGTGGGAGAACTAAACTTCATCCTTCTATCATTCACAATACCAGTAATAACTTCATTAGATAACCCAACAAAGGACACAGTCTGTCCAATGGTAAAGGTGACTGACTTGAATCTTTAACTAGCAGTGCCATCTCTGAATGAGTATGTTCTTTATTTAATAACATATTTGGGCTTTTTACTACAAAAAATTTCAAGGTGCTAGCATCTTTAGTTTAATTGTAATGACATAACACATGACATTGCATTTTGAGTGTCAATCGAAAAAACAACACTGAACAACGCTCTAACATTAAATTTTGTTATAAGTTACATAAAAGTGCAACAGAAACTTTTGAAATGATTCAGACTGTCTATGGTAGTCAGAAAATGAGCCATAAGAACACATTTTCAAGTGGTTTTCAACATTTCGCGATGGCAGTATTGAAGATGATTGATGGCCAGGTCCATCAATAATAGTTCGAACTGAAGAAAGCATTCAGAAAGTGACTGAAATTCTTCAAAATGATCTTTGTATATCTGTGAGACTCATTGAAGAGCTCAATGTTACTCCAAATGCTACTGTCCATCTTATTTTAAAAGAAAATTAGGAAAACGAAAGTTCTGTGCTCACTTTGTAGTGCATACACTGAATATCGATCAAAAAGATTACAGAATGGAGCACTGCAAAGATATGAAAAGAAAGGCCAATATGGATCCAGACTTCATTCAAGAATTGCAATTGGCATTGAAACATGGTGCTTTCAATATGAGCTATTCACAAAGCATCAGAGTTCAGAATGGAAGAGTCCAGAAGAACCCAAACCAAAGAAAGCACGAATTCAGAAGGGTTGAATCATGACTTTGTTCATCATTTTCTTTGGTTCCAAAGAAACAATTTGTACAGAAAGTCAAACAGTGAGCAGAAACTATTACTTTCGTATTATGAATCATTTATGGGCCAGGATTCTTCGAGTTCAACCCAAATGACCATGTCCCTTTATGGTCTTTGTTGCATGACAGTGCAGAAGTGCAATATTGAACATGATTTTTAGGCTAAAAAAAGGATTGATTTCAGATATCCAGAGGACTTCGACTAGTTTTGAAGGAGATTCCTACAAATGAGTATCAGAAGTGCTTCAAACGATTTTATAATCGTTTTCAGCATTGTACTGACTCACAAGAAGTCTATTTTTAATAAAAAAATAATGGAAATTAAAAATAAATCATGTCTTGTATCTTATTTCACATGTGTCACCTTTTCCAAAGGACAGACTGTGTATTCATTAAAAATATTAGTAATTTCACTTTCATCAGAAATAACAGAATCATTTACATACATTTCTGATATTTTACTTTTAATAGTAAACACACCAATATACTGGTTCATAATTACCCACTGATTCTTGATCACTCAATCCTTACTTTATATAATTCAATTTCCAGGATGCTGATTCTTGTTTCAGGCAATGCAGAACCATCATCATGTAAGAAAATAGTTTAATGCTTTACCTTGGACTCAGGAATTATCTTATATTTCTTTATTTATATCAAATTATCCTGACTTATACAGACAATATTAATCCCACAGAATAAATCTGTTAAGCGGTCATCCTTGATATTATCTAACAATTGGGAATTCAGCAAGGATTTTTTTTTAAAAGGTAGAATGGATTATGTCAATACTAAAATAAAGAATGTTACTTTATACCACTTGTACTAAAATCTGCAAAGATAAAATTAATATGTCACAATACTACACACAGAAGTAAATATTTCTAAAATTTGTCAATAATTTAAAATTGCCATTTAGAATAACTTTTTAGGATGAATTAGAATTTTATGTTTAAATTCTTATCCAAATTTTAGTGAAAATTTAAAACAAAATTGCAGAATTACTTTAAGGTCTGATCAACTTTATATTAAGTAAGTCATTCTTCTTTCATTAAATTCCTTATTTCTTAATTATTCCATTCCTTATTTTCCATAAATACTGTATTGGCATTATGCAGTTATGTTAAATATAAAAAATTGAAATTCATAACATACTTCAGGAATACATGAAGTAGAAAAATACAAATGCATACTTCTCATTATTAAAATATTTTATACCATCAGTAAGAAACATGATATCAATAAAATTGTTGTAGTAAAAACTAAGATTCATGTTTAGCAGAAAATATGTAGCGATATCCAGAATAAAAATCAATTTTTTATTACTGTTATTTAATTACTATTATAATACCAAACCAACTAACCAGTCAGGAGTATTTAGAACCATGGACAATCAACTGGACAAGTGTTCAGATGCAACAGGACCCTGATAAAATACAGTTACAGAAATATTTGAACTTTAATACAATTTGAATGTGTATTTTATGAGAACCAGTAAGCTGTGTTCATTAGGGATCACATAATGTAAATTTAAGGAATGGTCAGAGAAGAAAACTGATGAAATGTAATTGGCTTTAGTCCATAGTAAGAGGAAATAAGAATAAAATAAAACTTAAAAGCAATAAATAATATAAAAAGTAATACAATAGTATCAAAATAATAAATAAAATATATCCCAATTAGAGGTAATGAATGATTAGGCCCAGACTCACTTTTCAGCAATGCTGCTAAATAAACCATTATAGAAGTTTGTTCCAAAAATATCTAACCTTAATGGATTAAAAGAAATATATCTTCCAACATTTGATTTCAATCTAAGAAGTGTTTTCGTTACTCAACATATTTGGTCCAATGTTTTTACCAGTAAAAAACATTTCCACAAGTTTTGTTTCAGAATAGCATTCAACTGTGCTGTTATGTTGTTAATTATAAAAAAAAACCTCTTTAACCATATCCTTTTAGTTTCAGCTTGATTAACATGCTGATAATTTTATTAACTAAAATTATCAATTTGATAATTTTTAAACATGGAGGAGATTTTTCAAAATTTTATCAGTATAAAACTGCAGAACATGTACTGTTATGGCATAAATAAAGGTATAAAAAAAGTATTTAATATAATTATAAAAAAAGACTGACTTCGCCAAGAAGACTACAAAAAGGCAATCTTGTGAACCAAATTTAATTAAAATACTGTGTGTAATAACATTGTTGCCTTTGACTCCGGATATTTCTCAAGAAAAGAAAAATTCAGATATTGTTTGAACAGGTTTCATAATCTAAGTTACTGGTAATATTAGTCTTTAATTAAAGTATATGAACATAATATGTTAATAAAAATAATTACATTAAATTTTTACATGGAACCTGCAGCATCACTGCAGTTTTATTGGACAGTTTTTTTTGTTTTTTTTAACCTCTGGAACCACCATTAAGATATATCTTCAGAGGATGAGATGAATGAATTGTAGCGTGTGTGAAAAATGCCATGCCTGACCAGAACTCGAACCTGGGACCTCCGGATGAAAAACCAAGATGCTACCACTCACACCATGGAGGCCAGCATTGGACAGTTTATGTCCTCAATAATTCACCACCTAACCCACCAGTTGGTCTAGTGGTGAACTAGTCATCAGAAATCAGCCGATTTCAAAGCCGAGAGTTCTAATCTTTAAATCCTAGTACAGACAGTTACTTTTATATGGATTTGAATACTCTTTTCTTTCTCTGTTTAGCATCTGGAAATCACTGTAAGGTATTACATGAGAGGATGATATGTATGAAGATAAATGAAGTGTAGTCTTGTACAGTCTCATGTCGACCTTTCCTCAGATGTACAGTTAAGTGAAACCTAATCAACAAGGAACACCAGTATCCACAATCTAGAATTCAAATCTGTATAAAAGTAACTGTCTTTACTAGGATTTGAACCTTAGAACTCTTGAATTCGAAATCAGCTGATTTGTGATGATGAGTTAACCATTAGACAGCCCGGTGGTTGGATTTGAAACTAGATCATGGATACCAGTGTTCTTTGGTAGTTGAATTTTAATTAACCACACATCTTAAGAACGGTCGACCTGAGAGTGTACAAGACTACACTTCATTTACATTCATCTTCTGAAGTAATACCTTACAGTGCTTCCAAAGGATTAACAGAAAAATAAAGAATAACTCACCACCCAACCATGATGCATGACATTAATACATTTGAAGATAAATTCTCCAAATTACAATTCTCGCTATTAAATATAATAATGCTGAAAAAACTTACTTTAAATATCAGTGGGAGGGAAAAAAAAACAGACAAAAATGAGAAAATTCAACCAAGAAAAATTATTCTTACTTTTAGGGAATATAAATTACAAAAATAATAAGTATTAAAAAAAAGTACATTGTAATAAAATTATGTGAAGAATATAAATAAAAACAACTTTTTTTTTTTTTTAGAACAATTAAAATTAATTTTATAAAATCTTAAGAAATGGCTAACTTTAGATGCAGAACTACCTTGGTAATAAAAGATTATCTTATTAAGACATAAAAATATTAAAACAACTCAATAATTCTGAGAAATATTAAAATTGCCTGAAGTTCCAATTATTGATGTTTTATTGCAATGTATCCTATGAAAGATTTCATTATTATCAATCACAAATTTTATTTGGATTAAATAAATATTTTAAATTCTATAATTAAATATAAATTAATAGGTATTTTTTACATACAAAATAAAAATATTCAATAAAAAAAAACGTAAGTAAATTTTTCACTTTTTTTTGTATAGTATAGATAAAATTTAACAGAATACAGACTATTATAATAAATAAACTATTTAATAATACAGAAGGATTTTTTAAATTAAAAAAAAAAAAACATTTAAAAATTTGATGACAAGGTAAATTTCTCTATTCCTTTAATATTAATATAAAAACCTAAAAATGATGCTGAATATGAAACTGAAAAATAGTTTTTAAATGTACGTTTATATGCTCAATACCTCAAACAAAATTAATGTCACTGAATGGATTTTAAAACTTTATTACAAACTGTTAACATAATTGACTAGTAATAAAATGTAACTAATTCTTAAATTTGAAGATTAAAAATAAAATTTGCACATTGATATAAACTAGTACATAAAATATAACTCTTACTTCTGTAACAAAATAATGATACATGTAGTGTCAGTATTTTGTAAGTAATGATATATGAATATAATTTAAGCATGATACTAACAATAACTGAACAAAAAATAGTTAAAACAATTCTCCTGAAGGTCTACTAACTTGAAATGTAAGGGATTGAATTCAGCTCCTCTTTTCTTTTTTTCAAGTTCATTTAAATTTAAATATTACAAAAATACTGAAATCAAATCTAGTTAAAGACTTTTTTTTTTTGTTTTTTTATATATATATATTACTGAATCTGAATGCATGTATTAACAGTGTTATTTCATAGTCACTGATGCTTGGATAACAGCAACATCTCAGGACTGGTAAGCCAAAATTTCATTATACAATAGTCTAACATTAAAGAAAATATTATATGTATTTACTGATGTATATCGTATGACAAACTTATCTGAAAAAATCCTGTACGAGACTAATTCTTTTAGTATTTATAATACATGAGAATAAATTTAAGAAAATGAGTGGCTTACGGATAAAGAAATGAGACTTGTATTTAAATTAAGATCAGTAAAATAATCTGGATACCAATCATTCCATACTGGTAACCATGAAAGACTAAAGTGGGATAATAATCCATCAAATGTAATAATTTTTTATAAACTCTTAAAATGAACACATACTACATTTGCAATAAAATAAACATCTCTTTTGATCTAAAAACATAAATGGTAGAACATGAATGATTTATGTTTTAAACATAAATTCTTTTGTTTTGAATGTATGCTTGTAATTAAAAATTAACAAGAGCAGTGCATGGATTTATAAACTTCCATATTCAGTATTTAACTATGTTTTACCATCATCAACCAAATAAAATTCAAGAAAGTTTTTTAGGTTAACAAAAATGTTATATTTAAAAGAATAAAAAACATGAAACTTAGAAAAAATGCAATTTTTTAAAGACCTGCAATTATTAAAAATAATTCATTGTAAGCAGATAAATTTTACATGAAATTTAAACGCTTATATCTGTAACTAAAAAAAACTTAACAAATAAGTAAGTAGAACTTTATTAAAATTTAAGCCTTAGGACCTTTATGGAGAAATTACTATTTATCAGAGCACCTGTGATAATATAAAAATTTATGTAAAAAAGTTAAAGCAGGTTTTAATAGAAATCTTTTACTCCAGTGAAGAATTTTTTCTCTCCCCTGTAATTTAAATTAAATTTCTGACTTGCTGTATACTCAACATTACATTGAAAAAATTATACTGTACATAAATATAAAACAACGAGACTGAAAACCTGGAAAAGGAGTCTCAAGTAGCAGAAATTTGAGATTCAGAAGATGCATGATGTGAAGAAGGATAACAACAATAGAACAAGAAAATGATGGAAATTGAGGCTTGAGGGGAGCAAGAGAAGATGAAAGGACAATACATGAAAGAGAAGGTGGTAAAACTGCAAGAAATGGATGACAGTTTATAAAGTATTGCATTTTTAAATTAACCTGTAAAAAGCTATAGAAAAAAGAACTACATTTATTAAGGATATTTGAGAATTCAGATATTTATGAGGTATGCTTAAAAAAAATGAAATTAAAAAATTGACAGTAATTACATGGGAAGCATCCAATAGAATAATAGAAATAGTAACAATTTAGAAAAGTGGAATTAGGTCAAATTGAATGAATACAATTCTTGAAAATATATATAAATGAGATGGAAAGGTTTGATGAATGTAAAATATTGATGTAACAAATTTTAAATTTGAAAGCTTTAGCAAAAATTAAATATTTTTTAAAAGGCAAGTGGAAAGAAAAGGTTAAATTATACTTTAGACATAAGAGTTAATGTCACATTTTACACTGTCTTTGACAAGATAATAAACTGTTATCACTTGTTTCACAATAGTTCCATATCCCTGGACATCTTGGAAAAACGTTTGTGAAGTACAGATAAAATATGATTTGGGAGAGGCATATTCAACAAGCTTGTTTTCTCTAATCATGGATTAAACAAAACTAACAACAGTTTCCTTTATTTACTTATCTGCAAACATTGGCAATGCAAAACAACAAAGGATGTCTGATTGAAGGAAAGGTTGATTAACACGGAAGAAAATAATTACCTTATGGTAGCTTATAGAAAATAAAAGAAAATATTGGAAAAATGAAGTCAAAATTTATTACATTTATTTGAGATGTGGCTGGTAAATACACCATCTGGAAGAAAAAAAGTACATATGTGGCAAAAATATATAAAGCATCTGTACCAAGAAGAAAATATTTTATAACGTTTTGGAAAAGGAAAATGAAATTGATGATGATCTCAGAGGGATTATATTTCAAGGTCACAGTTTCAAAAAATGTAAACAAAAATAAAGTTAACACATAATCTTTTCCATGGATGTAACTATCACAAATCAGAAAAGAATGTAGACAGCAACAATTGAAATGACTGAAAAATACATCACATGGCAGAGATAATAAGTTGCATCTGTATTGAATTTAATTTGAAGATAATCACTACTGAACAAAAAAACAATAAATCAACAGATTATAAAATTTGATAATAGACTGAAGCCAAAGTAGTTTAGCAATAAGTCTTATCTAGTCCCAGGTACACCAATTTTAAGATAATGCAATAAACTGTACCCCAAAGACCAAAGTAAAATGGATTTTCCATAAAAACCAACATAACTTGAATTACATCCTGAAATTTAACACAACTACAAACTGATGGGATGTTTACCATTTATTTTACCAATGTGCAGGGCTAAAAAAAGATCCTCAAACCTTTAAACACTGAAGAAAATGGAAATATCACTAATTTGAGGCTATTGAGTGGAAAATACCTCATAATGATAGTTCTTTTAAGGAACTATCATTATTCCTTTCATCTGAATTGTGATTAGGTTAGTTAGTTTACTTTCCATTGATGTAGAATATAGAATAAATATATTCTCTAGAAAATGATGGATATGGTTTTTTTAAATAAACAATATTTTTTCAGCTTTTTATCATAACTCATGAAATTTTTTTCAATCTATTCAAGTTTTAATGTTAGATACAATATAGGCTATGAAATGCAAAAACCTAAGGGATAAGAATAAATGATAGGCAAGATCTGAAAGTGAACATATAAAAGTAAATTAAACAGTAAAGGTTCTTAGACAATATATTAAGTACAGAATACACTAATGGACACATCAAATAGAATATTCAAGGAATACTTTACTGTAAGAAATATAAACAGATCCAGATTAAAAAAAAAGAATGCAAACAGATTAAAAATTCTTAAGTACAACATATGAAATCAGCTGTAGATGATAAGAAAGGATAAATATAAGGATATAACTAGAAATATGGGTGATGATTGGAGGAAATAAATGAATGGATCAAATAAAAAATAAAGTGCTGAAAATGGGCTGTGGCAAAATACCACTTCCGTTTGCTGCATAAATATGAAAGTTTAATTTGATAGGACACATTCTTTGAGGAAATGGATTATTAACATTAATTAATTGATTGAATTAAAAGATACCATCAAATACACTAAAAAACCGTAAGATACCAATGATAATCAAGTATAAGACTGTAATGTTCCTTTTTTTTTTGCACAAATTACATAATTATTCAAATTAACCAAAAATTATATATTAAATTTATACAATTTTTTTTTTATGATAAAAGTTTTAACACATCTATAATGCTTCTGTCAACCTTATTGCCTTTAACTGTACAAGTTTAAGGATAAATATGTTTTTTAAATAAATAAATACTCTGATTTAATTTAATAGACGTTATGGATTATAGATAATCAACTAGGAAACTGAAGCTAACATTGAAAGCCTTTTAACAAAGTGATAAATTTACTAAACAGTTTAACTTTGCTACACAGTACAGTTTCATTAATACAAGAGAAAAATAAAGTTTACAAAATTGCAGATAATGGTAAGATAAATATACTGTATCGTAAGACATATTGTTATATTATGAAAAATAACAGAAAAACTAAAGGGAAATGACAATTATTAAATAAAAAATTTAACTTCAAAAAGAGACTGGAATCAAAACTAGATGTAAAGAGCAACTTCAGAGGTAATCACTGACATTACAATTCATTTCCAATAAGCTGTAAATTTATTAAAAAGCATGAATCAAATAACAAGAAGAAGTTGGCATAAGGTAGATACAGACTATAAAAAAAACAATAGTGTAAAAGCATCTAGGAATATGAAAGAAATTCTTTGAAATCTATATATGGAGTGTAGCACTATTAAGGCAATGAAACTTGGGACAATACTATAATCATAAATGTAAAGACTAAAGGTTTTAGATGAATCACAGAAAAAATAAGCCTGTGTCTAATTGTTATTAATGCTAGGTTGGTAAATGCTTCATTCAGAGTTAGTTAATATAGTAATGGAAGGAAATATGTATGATAAAGGCAACTGTTGAAATAAATAAAGCATATAATTGCTGATGCATAATGTTGAAATTAAAAGATTAGTATAGAGTAGATAGAAATGGATCAAATGACAATGAAGTGACTATTAAAAAAAACTAAATAACAATTTCTTGACAATAGAACAGTCTTTACCAATAATCATTATCAAGAGAAAATAAAATTCATCAAAATTTGTACTTATTTAAAAAAAATTAATAATGATAAAAATTGTGGAATGTTTTTTTTTACAAATAAAACAGTAGTAGTTTTAATGATGACATAAAAAATGAATAAAGAAAGAAAACATCTGCTTCCAAATTAGGATAGCTTACCTCTATAAGTTTCATTATTGTCCCTTCCTGTGCTATAAGAAATATTAGGAATTAAGAGACAAGTGGTATAAGTAAACAGCAATCATCAAAATTAGGGTGTCTTCTATAAATAAATATTAAAAATATACATTAAATATATATTAATGTACTTGATTATAATGTTTGCAAAGGTTCCATTTAACATAAAAAAAGTTATTACCTAAATAAATACCCCTTCTTCCCACGCGGTCTTAAGTTTTTGTTAGTTTTATATTTTAAGAATTCCAAACTATGAATGCAAGTAATGTTTGTTAACTTAAGTACAAGTTATGAGGTAATTATTTATTCTACAAATTATTTCAAGCAAAGAAAGTTTATACATAATAATAATTAAATTAATAGTTTTTAAAATTAGTCTATATAATTAAAATAACAACACCGTGTTAGTCTAGAGGTTAAATTTGTCATTGCAAAATCCACGGATTTTTGGAGTCAAAAGTTTTAAGGTTTGAGTCTTTGTAAAGGCAGTTGCTTGTACATGGATTTGAATTGTAAACTGTGGAAACCAGTGTTGTTTGATAGTCAGGTTTCAATCTACACGTCTCAGGAGTGATCAACCTGAGTCTGTTCTAGACTAAAAATTTACTGGTACATTTACAACATTTGCAATTCTGTTGGGCCTGGCAAGCCGGTAGCAGCAATAGCATTTGCCTATAAGCTCACACCCAGAGCCAGCAGTAGCTGGAAAACTGACTGGAGAAAACCAACAGTTAAAATAATGTTATACATATTAAAACAAACGTAAATCGGGTTGATAACAATAAAAACTTAATTTTTTTACTTAGAAGGATTTTAAACCAAGTTAATTCTTAATAACTTATGTCAGGTCAATGCTACCTGATGAAATATTCTTTATAATCACCTTATTTTAATCAATTTTTTGTTCAAGTGGGGATATCTTCAAATTAATTCCCAATTATAAAATATTCTTTTGATCAGTGTTGCTTGTCTGCATGGATTGTAGTCGTCTGCTCAGAGATACTGACCCAATGGAAAATTTATATACACAAATTTTTATAGTTGACCCGTTACAAATGCTGCTAAAAAAAAATTAGATATAAGTGGAGCTTCAGTTAGATATATGTTACCTAATTGTTTATTGGCTCATTGATATAACAGGAAACAGCAGAAAAATTCCTATTAACAACCGCTAAGGATACCATTAGCTTTTTTTCTGTCGCACCCGAAATTAATTCTTGTTCAAAAAATTGGAAAATATCCATCTGGGTGTTCAAAATGATTATATTATGATCCATTCATAATAAAGATTATATAAAGGTAATGTTATAGAATGTTAAAGTTAAAAGCATGATATTTAGTTTCATCAACATTCAGAATTTCATCATATATGGTGGCCACATTAATCATCTACAGATTATTTTACTTCTAAACAAGCAATTTAGAATAGAAGAAAAAATAAACTTTATCAATTTAAAAAAGGATAAGGATCGATTCAAATTATAATACTGAAAGAATGGTTCCTGTAAATATATTTTTAAAATTAAAACACATTTTCTTACAATAACACTTCAAAGTTAAACTGACCCAATATGATACTATTGTTTCTGTAGGGGTTGAATATGTACAAATAAATATAGGTTTAAACAAATACGTAAAATAATGGAACCAAGTAAGTATAGTCATGGATATTGAGTAATAATATAATTAATACCTTAAATTTCATCAGAAATATGACAACCACCATATTGGAAAAGGTTGTCTGCAGATTTATTGTGAATGGGATTTTGATGGAGAAAGAAAACAGAAATAGTTATATAACCTTTTTTCATCAACAGCTGGAAGCAAAGCATTCTGTTGATGAGCCAAACTAATTTAGGTTATATTACACTGCCCCCTGACCTGCTTTGAAGAAGAGAAAAGAAGCAAGTTTACTTCAGAATATCCACCAATAAATATATAAGAGTAACCTCATTACCACCACAAAATCAGATACAATCATGATTCAAATTAATTAATATTGTTGATATACAATAATGATAATAATTTATATCATTGTTAAACACACCAACAAAGTCAGTGGTTTTACATTTAATCAGATTACCTTAGCCTATTCTAACTACCTTAATAAAGGTACACCTAACCTTGAAATTTTTTTACTTACGACTGGTTCAGATCATTTTACTGTATATACTAGAATTTTTACGACATGACGATGATCAATTCATTATTATTTGATAGAGATAAATCAGATTAGCTCCATCCAGTAATATAATTTTACATTTAGATGAAACAGAATTAAAATCTATGCTGGTAGAAGAACCAGTATACAAACATCAAGTTTATAGAAAAGATCCCAATAAAATAAAAGCATGCCATAACACTGTGAATATATAAAGATATTCCTCAGCAAGTCTTTTTTGGGTTTTTATTCTGCTAAAAGTATATAACTATTGGTGAATATCATTTACCAAATGTTTCACAATCATTTAAAAGAATTATTCACATTATATGAAACATAAATTATATTTGAATAATCTATAACAAAAAAAAAAAATAACAATTTTCCAGTAGTATAGTGCACCTATACTTAAATTAAATACTCTGAGCGAGTTGATTTGCACAAAATGGTCACCTGCTGCCTAATAAAAGTTATATTATCATACATCTGTGGATTAATTTTTTTTTATTATTAAACAAGTAGAGTCTAAAAGAGTAGAATCTTGAAAAATTAAACAATTTTGTAAGGATATGCTGATTAATACTGTATATACTGATTTGATGAAATATTTATAAAACGTTAAATTACGCTGAAGCAATTTTTTTTTTACCGCTGAAAAAAATATTTAGGGAGAAATTAGCATCACTAATGACCAAACAAGTTGATGTTATTATACAAAAAATTTACGAAAAAAATAAAGTAGATAATGTGTGAAAGCACAATATAAAAAAGTAACAGTAAAGATAAATAATTTTAAATGTGCAGAATATTCGTACACATCATCCTCTGAAGTATTACCTTACGGTAGTTCCGGAGGCTAAACAGATAAAGAAAGAAAGAAATGTGCAGAATATTACTAATTAAAAAAAAAGTTAACTATAAAAACAAGGATGATTTTTGCAAGCAGTTATAAAACTGCAATCAACCAGTCAATATCTATTATATAAAGACATTATTTAAGCCCACATCAATAGACTTCTGAAAAGAATAACATTTTTATTAAAGGAAAATGGAAATACACAAGCAACAAGAAAGGTGAAAAATAAATTTTACCAAAGACTAAATCACACACATTCAGTTAATTAAAAAAGATTTTTTACTAGCGAAAAAAGATTATATTTTTTTTAATAACCAATTTCATATGAATATGTTACATTTTTGAAAAAATATGACTATAATGAAATAGATAATCGTCACAAACATGGTTATAGAAGAAAAAAGTTGGAAGCCAATTAAGTAATCTAATTTGTAATAGTTTTTTTTACTATTTGTAAAACTAAAAATATTCTAATAACAGTATATAAAGTGTACATAGAAACTAATAGATTAAATGATACTGAAACACATATAATGCAAAGTGAACTGGCCAGCGAGAAGATTCTAAGGTATTTTGTGGAAGCAGGCAATATTGATGAATTTTGTTTATAAAAGAAATATGAAAATATGACACTCGGATGTAGAATAAGCAAAAAGAAAAACAGTGGAAAAAATTTCTTAACTTTCTCAGTACATGGTTTGTTTCTTACCATCCAGTAAAATAATTAGTCATATTAATCAATTTACTTACAGATAAAAAAATAATGTAATGAATAGCAAAGAATCTTTTGTTTTAAACTGAGCAAGTAATTATTCAATGTGATATCTTTAATCTCTATTATCAAAATTTCAATACCAAATTATTATTATGTCAGTAAAGTATAGCAAATTACCTTATATAATCAAAGGCACCCCTATTTATTCTAATACCACACTTATTCAAGCAGTAATGAGGTTTCCCTGTTCTTGAAATAGCTTTTATCAGATGTATTCATTAAGGTCTCATATAAACTGTAATAATATTTCAGTTTTCAAAATCAGGTGATTTAAACGTTTTTGTATATGCTAATTCTAATTAATTGTTTCATGTACAAATATATGTACATAACAAATCAGTTGTTTAACAGCCGATTTTCTTAGTTGAAAGTTCCGAGATTCAAATCTTAATAAAAATTAGTTGCTTTTATACAGATTTGAATACTAGATGGAGGATACCGGTGTACTTTGGGGTCAGAGTTCAATTAACCAAACTTCTCAGGAATGGGTGGCCGGAGTCTGTACAAGACTACACCTCACTACATGTCATTATCTCATAGGGCAAGAGGGGGAGTGTTGCTTAATGTTCATTGGTTGAACTGATTTCAACGTACACATTGAAAAATAAATAATTAATTAAATGTAAATATTTTAATCATTTCAATTATTATTTTAATTTAATGATATAACTTGATTGAAACTAATTTGTTTGAAATGTTTGTACTAGCAAAATTATAATTATCAATGTTATAATTGATATCAGGTTAAAAGATTATTTAACCACATAAATAATTATTTACGAAAAAAGTTTAGGAATTTGGGGAAAAGGATATTATTAAACCTAAAAATAAAGATTTTTATACATAATTTATTAATAGTAATAATTAAACATTACTGATATTACTATTACTGTAATAAAATATAAATCAATTTTAATAATATTCAAAAATAAATTTGAAAAAAAAAACAAAAATAGTCTTTATTACTTCTATTCTTATATTACCATCTGTGGGTGAAGTAAAAAAAATCATACATTATAAACATCATATCTTGTAGGTGAAAAGCAATGCATAAAGCAATACCAAAGATTTAGTAAAAAATTATAGGCCCAAAATTTTTTAGGGTTATTAGTTGTAATACTGGGATGCAATTTTAGGTCCAGCTCTATTTTGAATACTAAAAATAATTTACACTGTGACAAATGTAAGCTTGACACAATATAAATTACATGGTGGGAGAGGGTTAAATGGCAGAATATGCAATGTTACGCGATTGTCATGTCCATGTAAAAATTTAAAAGTTATGTTAAGCAATATGTAATTACAACATAAATAAACAAATCTAACCTAAAGAGCAACCAAATTAAGTAAAATTTTATTTTTTGTTGAAATACAACTAATTATAAAATAAAGTTTAAATAATAAAATAAAATTTAAATAATGGATATTTTTAAGTGAATGAATGTTATAAATATCTATAAAACCTTCCGTCATCAACAAAATGATTTTTTTTTTACTCAAAGAACAAGAAAGATTCAGGATGATCTGGAATTTTAGGAATTCAAAGCAAAAAAAAGTTGTTTATTTTCATATACTACCATTTTACAATTCAGGATTACTTTTTTAACAAAAATACTGTTTTTCTATCTACACAACCGAATATTTTTATTTAATTAATTTCTAATCTACTCACAAATTATATTTTTTAAAAACTAACTAATAAATTATTTATAATAACTTCACATAAAAAAAAAAATTAACCTTATGGTTTCAAAGCCAGCATCATTTTCAAGTTATGAATATATATTCATGCATATATAAATATATATTTTTTTACACAAATAAGCAGTTATAACAATAAATTTGACACTACTTTTTTTTATATTTTAAATACAATAATAATATATTTAGATGATAAAGTAATGAATACATTTGGAAAATTAATAATATTTAATGAGACTACATTTAAACACAAAAATCCTTTTTACAGAACGATAAATTTAAAATATATTAAATTTTCACCGAAACAAAATATAATAAATGTATTTACAAAAACCTTTTTACAGAGATAATATAACACATAAAAAAAAATAGAGAATTAAATTAGAAAAAAAAGAAATAAAACTTTCAACAAAACTTGAACAGCACAATCCAATTAATTTGAACTAAAGCTTATTCCAATTACATTTCAGATTAGTAAGGATATACATAAACAGTGTAACAATTTTCATTATCCCATTATTAAAAACCATTTTACAAAATTTTACTTTTTATCAAGTAATTATTATTATTTATAGAGAATACCGTAACATACCTTCTTGATATATGCACATTTATTTTATTTTTTAATATATAATGAACTTCACCTTAAGTATGAAACAGTAACAGTATTTTTATCATTTTTCTTTTCTTTTTTTTCCAGGAAGAATTTGTTTTGCACAAGTATTCCATCTTCGGTAACATTTCCATCATCCAGATTTTAAAAACTCTATTTAGTAACATTATATCTTGTTGTGATTAATAATACAATGTACATTGATTGGCTTTTAATTATTTGATGGTTCTATTACAAAAAAAAAAAAAAAAAAAAAAAACTGGAAAAAGGAGACCGAAGCTGGATTAATATTCTGAAAACATTTTCTTCCTGTTATCGCCAAAGATGGTATTTATCATATTTAATTAACAAATTAGTTAACAAGCAGTAATTTTAAAAAATTAAAATGGTTTATAAAATTAATACATTTAATTTTGTACATTTAAACATTAAAACATTTTAATTTTGTAGAGTTACGTGGTTGTGCTGCAAATATTAAGAAAACAAATAAACTTTAATAATAAAATATTGTTTTTAAAAATAATACCATATGAATAATCTTCACACAGAAAATCCACCCAAGATACATTTTAAGACTGACTTTTCCTGAAATTGAGAATACTTTAAACTTTAGAAAGAAACAAAACATTACTGTGGTCATCAATGTTCCCAAATAATACTGCAATTTTTTTTACACATTTATATCATATATTACAGGTTGACACAGAAGATCCGATCTCACAACAATAATCTAATCTAGCATTATTGCCAATTAGAAAACATAATGGTATATAATAAAGTGCTTCATTTTGAAGCTGAAACTTTATTAACTGTTAAACCAGTTAATAACTATCAATTAATATTTTAACAACAACTAATAAACTAGTTATAATATAACCAACCAAACTAGTGCCAAAAACAAAAATGATTAAAATTATTATATATTAAAAGCAGGAAATGCATAACTTCAGTTTCCATTATAATACAAAATCAAAAAAAAATTATGAAAATATAAAAAATTCAAATTAAATATAAACCAATATATTTCAGCAACATATATTAATTAAAATTTAAAAAAAATATATAAATATTTTTAAATTATTAATTTTACTAATAGAGAAGAGAAGACATTTTAAATCTAGAGGATCAAAATTAGAGAAAAAATTTTCCCAAGCATGAGACCAAGTGGAAAAGGTCCATAAAGGTTTGTGGATTAACATATGAGATTCTTTATAAAAATATCTTGTTGCTATTTTTTTTATATCAACAAATTATTGTACAAAATAGTTTCGTTTTTCAGTTTTTCTTTAATATACATCAGTTATTTATTATAATAGCAAAAAGCTGTCAACACCACTGGAAAGCTCAGAAAATACTGCACCATATGGCTAGTGAGCACTTTTTTTTAGCAGTATTTAATATACAAAAACCGCTCACTAAGTAGACGCATCAGTGCGCAAGTGCTGCAGCACTTAAAAGTTGCACATGCCGTAAAAAAATGCCCATAACTTGTGATTTATTTGGGAAATTCAAAACGGCATATATAACTCTACGATTCAACAAAATTAATTAATCGTATTTTGAAAGTACTTCGAACATTTGAATCCCTGATTTTCTTGCTGAAGAGTTAAATTTTGCAATTTGTTGATTTAAGTTAATTTGTTACTTCAAAAAAAATTTCAAAAAACTAAAAAATCACTACTGTAAGGTACATATTAACATATTTATCTACAACTTTACAAAGTTTTAAATGAAAATATATTTTCATTTTCTTTTTAAACTTGTTTGTAGCAATTGTTTTAATCTTTGCTAATAAAACTCACAGAAAAATTAAAGTTTTAGTAAAACTAATTCCACCACCTGAAAGTACATGTTTTACTTAACTGATAATTGCCAAATCATTTTTAAATTTAAAAAATTACAATAAATAAAGATTGGTTTTTCTAACTGGAGAAGATGTGAAAAAGCATTTTTTGTGTAAGATGCAACTGAAAAATAATTTAAAAATAATAATAAATATTCTACAGATATATTCCTTACAGATATGATAGATAATGGCCTTAAGAAGACATTACAAACATGACTTTTTAGTCTTTTGAAATTTGTTTATAATTACAGGGCATAAATCAAAAAATTGCAAAAAATTTAACACTTAGACGAGAAAACTGGGAATTCAAACATTTAAAATATGATTAATTAGTTGTCTTTACTACTTGTTATATGTACCATTTTAAATTTCTCAAATATCTTTAATAAATCACAAGTTACAGGCATCTGTTTATGGTGCATGCAACTCTAAGTATGTACTGCTGCAACAGTCGTGTGCCTACTTAGTGAGTGGCCTTTTGTTTATTAAATATTGCCGAATCTACAGATCATAAAAAAATGCTTACTAGCAAAATTGTGTAGATTTTCCCAGCTTTCTGATAGTATTAGCGGCGTTTTGTTATTCTCATAAATAATTGATATAGTAAAAAAATAAAACTAAAAAAACCATTTTTTTTACAATAATTTGTTAATAAAAAAGGTAGCAACAAAATATTTTTATACACTTTCTAACACTTTTAGGGATCCTTTCCACATGGTCTCATGCTTGGGAAAATTTTTTAATCTTTTTTTTTGACCCTCCATATTTAATATCCCTTATCCATATATAAATGTTGGAAAATGTCATTCCATCATAATTAATGAGATTTTTAAAATGTAATTTTATATTAATTTTTAATATGTTTTCCCTCAACAAGATCTGACATCTGCCATTCTTTTTATAGTTTTTAAATTTTATAACTAAGAATAAATTTTACTGTTTAGATAAATAGTTAAATACTACTTTTTGGATCTTATAACAATTATGCTTTTAAATAATTCCAGATTTAAGTTGTTTTGAGAAGACAAAGTAAAATGAAAGAAATAAAATAAATATTTGATGTCAATTCTATTTGTTTTTAAATAGCATATATTTTAGCATTCCTAAAAAAGATAGATGTATAAAAAAAGCCTTAATTTTGGATATTAGATATTAAGTAGCCTCTAAACATTATTTCAAATATTAAACGATAACAATGGGAACTAAATATTAATTATAAATAAAATTAATAATGATAAAAATATTCATATTATTTTATAACTATCATTTGTACTTGAATATGTAGATTTTATTACCCACTTATTCTATATGAAACAAGTGTAAGTTTTTTCTAAAATTTGGCATTTTAAGGTGAAAATTTTGGTTGAAAAGGAACATTTTACTTTTACATAGAATATAAATTATTTAAAAAATTATATGATTAAAAAAAACAGAGACATGGAAAAAAATATGACTATTATTTCTTTCTTCTATGAAAAACCCCAAATTATTTCATTACTTGAAAAAAAAAAAACAACTATTTAATACATAAATTATGAACCTGAAAATATCAATCTATAATGTCGATACTTTTTCCTACAAATTAAATTTTGTTAAAATCAAAAATTATTTATTAAAAATTGTTCAAACCAGGGAGAAAAAAAAAACACTGACTAGCTTAGTCAAGACATTTCAATCAGATTCAAGACATTTTAATTACGTTAATATACATGGTGAACAGTTAATGTGTACAAAGAATATGTGGAAAGTAATACCCATTTGTGAACTGCAATCATGATCCTGGTTAATTCAAGAGCAACCAATCTCAACACAGTATTTCTCATATTCACTATAATTTCTATTAATTTAGAAGCTAATGCTATGGATGATCAACATATATAATAAAGGAATGACATCAAACCCTTAATGACAACATATATGATGCTGCACTGTTATTTTTCAACTAATTCAAAAAGGAAGATGAATCTTTTAAAGACATTATGACAGATGAACAAAATTACTTTTCTACGTTAGATAGGAAACAATACACATCAGCAATGAAATGGTATCACCTTATTTGCCATTCTAACTCAAAAAGTTTCAGCAGAAGCTCTTGGGACTCGGAAAGTCATGAAATGAGTGTAGTCATTTTGGTCTTCAGAGACCGAAATGCTCTACATTTTTTTTTTTTTAGGATGCTTACATGTGTATGTGAGGTGCTAAAGCAATAGGAGAGGTATTAAGAAATGTGAAGAAGTCTACTTGTCATACATTAGCGGGATCCTCTAAGATAAACCACCATCCCCTCAGAAACATGAGGACACCTTGAACATTAAAAATGGGCCTATCTAAGAAATTATGACTGCCCAATTAAGACTTGGACATGACTCTTCACAATAAATGAATAGCTGCAGGAACTAATCATTGGCTTCTGAATGGACAGTGTTGAAGAAGTTCAGTGAGAGTATAAAAAAACTTGTTACTGTTACAGTAGGTTCTATAATTTTCAGGATGACTAGTAAAAATGGCATAAGGTGTTCTGAAATAAAGTAAAACTTTCATTAGTTACTTTATTATAATAGAAATAGCAGTGCTTTCTAATAAATAACCCTTGATAATACAACTTCAAACCCATTAGATGACACTGTAACTAAAGTATACCAGAGTAATTACCATTTAGCAACAATAATTAAATTTTAAGTTATACCAGAATAATTACCATTTAGCATCAGTATTGTTTTTCTTTGCTGTTATAAGATATAAGCACATAAAAAATTCCAAGTGCAGTAATGCCAAACTTTTTTGTTGTTTTATTTAATTTATAAAATATTAATTAATGGTTAATATTGTTATTAAGAATCATTATTATAACTGATAAATATTTTTATTCCTAATTCAGTTCTTTAATGTGAATTCACATTCTGAAAAAAACCTCTTACCTTTCTCAGTCTATAATATAAAGAGTAAACAGAAATCACAATCACTGAAATGTGATTTATTTTGATCAAAGATAACACAAAAGATTTCTGAGAGTTAATAAAAGTGAGATCAACTAATGTGTAAACAGCTACTTCAGTTCAAACAAAATTTAAACTTAAAAATAAGTTAAAAGTATAGAACACAATATTACTCCGATTAATCATTTTAAGGCATAAGTGTTACAACATGATGCAGTACAAAGTTTATTCAAAATTAATCAATTAAGTGAATTCTTTAATGAAAAAATTAAAAAGTAATAAAGAACAGTTCACTTAAAAGGGAAAATTTAAAAAAAATAATAAATTCTATTGAAAAATAAAATGACATTCCTACATAACATAGTCAATAGTGCTGGAATTTAAGTAGAATCTATAAACCAACATTCAAAATCACCTTAAGCTGTGTAAAATTATATGAATTTTGTAGTTAATAAATGAAAAATAATGAGATAATGACATTAAAAAAAAACCTTTAATAACATGGCTCAATGATTAATAAAATTACCTATATGGCAATACTTTTACATTTATTTATAACACAAATTAATAAAAAAGAAAGCTATTTTTGACATATGTTACTTTGAGTAAATTTACAATAAATAAATAATTTAATAAACACATAAAATACAAAAAAAAAAAGAAGATATCTCATACTTATTTCACGTAAAACACAATCTATGTCACATAATATTTTGTTATGTCATATTATATGGAGGTATCGCATCACATAACATATGGGAACTAAATACACAACTGTGCCAAGTGTAAACCAAGTAATGTTTAGTCCGAAGTATAAAAGCACAAAAAAAAATGATTAAGCAGAACATATAAGTTTATACTACTATTACTCCTCTGCAACAAATACCATCAAAATGATTTTCACCTGTTAGTTTTGATAGTATTGCTGTATTTTTGAAATAAAATCACATATCCTGCTGTATTTCTTTCTCAAATTTATGAACATTTTTCTCATAATTATAAATTGATGTTTAGGAAGATTAAACAGAAATCCAATATACAGATTAAAATTACTTACATTATACTATACTAGTTAATGGAACTTCTTATTTAAAGGGTTGTGGCAACAGGAAATAGACCGACTTCTGTAAATCTTACATAAGTAACATTAACTTTACTCAGAAATTGGCTGAACTGTTAAGTAAGGTCCAAGCAACAAAGCTTTAAGAAAAATTTTACGACTGATAAAAAATTGACATTTATTAAAAATATGTGTTGTTCAAGATGCACACTGAGATAAAGCATAAAATGAACCTGTCAAAATTAGTAAACTATATAGATTTATGAAAATTAAATGAGAAACTGAATACAGCAATAAAACAAATAATTGTACTATGTTTCTGTACATTCCAGAGATGTGCTACAGCGAATTCTTAAACTCAGAAAATCTACTGTGCAAACATTAAATAACAAATTACATTTTTATAATAAATAATAATACTAATAAATAAAACAAATATTAAAAAACGATAGATAAAATTAATTATGTTGTTTAATTTTTTTTCTTTATAATATATTAATTTTTTAATAGTCTTTTTCTAATAAAATAAATTAAATCATAACATTTTAAGAGTTGAAATATATAAGTCATCCATTCTTATTGTTTTAACTTTTTATTTTTAAATCTTATTGTACATCTTGGTGTATAGACAAATATGTACAATAAACAGTCTGTTTAAAAAGCTCCCTAACTTTAATTAAATAGTGCTCCAACATCTAGATGTAGAATTGATTGCTAAGTGGTGATACGTAGTGGTTTCCTCAATGATAAATCTGTCATTAGTTACATTCTCCCAGTACTGCCTTTTATTGAGCAACAGCAATTATTTCATCAAGAATAAGGTTAAAAGGTAGGATAAGGTTTGTGATATTCAAGACAACAAATTATTCACTAGCAGTGAATCAGTATTAAATTTTGCTTAAACTTGAAAAAATACTTAAGAAGACTAATTAGTTGATGAACTACTCTTTAGAAAGTATATGGTGACCAATACATGAGAGATGCATTTGTTTTGTACATGAAAAGTTTTGATGCATTCCTGTCACTTTGTATCAACAATAATTTTTCAATTCATACTATGTTTTAAAAATTATTATTTTCTAAATCAGAAATAATTTTTGACTAATTAAAAAAAAATTTTAAATAGGTATCAAAATAACAGGTAAAAAGTAAAAGAACAAAATTATTCTTTTCAATACAAAAACACCTAATGAAAAGAGAAAGTTTATTATAAAAAAATACTGAAAATAAACCTAAAATTTTATATCATCTAAAAAATTTAACAGAAAATAATTCAACAATCTTTCAAAAATCTTGGATATATGATACAGTAATACTTTAAAAACAAACCATAAAAATGAGTGTGTACATAAAACCTTTGAAGCAGCAGATTTAAAAAAAAAAAAAACTGCAGAAATTCCCTGTTTTGCAGTTTCTATTAGAATAAAACTGTAATTCAAATAATTATAAACTACTATACCAGACCACACAATGATAAAAAAATTAAAAAAAAATATTATGTCACTGTTCATTAATAAAATTTGACAATTATTTGATACCAATCTTTCAATTTAATTACAATCATGCAGGTGTGACTGCAATAAGCTGTACAACAAAACTTACATTATATAGAAATTAATGTATTCCAAAGATTTTTTAATCTGTAACTACTGCATGTTGTTCTGCTCATATGGGTTTTACCCTTCAACTTCAAGAGACAAAAGCAAGATATCATCTGTTGTTTTACCTTCACTTAAGGTCAATTTAATAATTACGAGGAAGACAGAATTGTGATTTTATAAACTTTGAAAAAACTCAAGAAAACATTCAGAGACAATTTCTTACTTTTACATGACATTACATTAAAGTGAAAATAGTACATAGGGATAAAGTAAACTATGCTTAAAATGTTAGTATAATTACCAAATCATAGTTACCATAAAGTGAACAAAGAACTGATAAATGCAGATCGTTTTTATAATTTTGTTTATGAATCAGTAAGAAGTATCTAATTAGAAATGTTAATACAGTTGCAAATAAACAATTAAAACGTTGGGCATAATTTGATTAGATATACAATCTGTCCCACAGGAAAGGTGACTGATTTTATATTCGCATAACTACTACTGCGGCCTGTGAATGGATGCATTAATTAACTAGCATGGTATTCTGAATACCTTCAATTTTAAATTCAACAGAAATTACACCACAGGCTGCTCGTAACAACCAAAATTTTTAACAGTATGTTTTGAACTTTGGTCATGAAAGGAGCAATGAAGCGACATGCAAATATTACATTTTGTTTTAAATTGGATAAAAGTCACAGATACTTTTAAAATGATGTCTATGGTAGTGAAGCAATGTATCATAAAAACGTTTTTAAGTGGTGCAAGGTTTTGTGATGATTGAGAGAGAATTGAAAATGAATCACATCCAGGAGCATCACTGATAGTTTGACTAGAAGAAAATGTTCAAAAAGTGGCTGAAATTCTTTAAAATGATCGTTGTGCATCTACCAGATTAATTGAGGAGATCACTGGAATTTCTAAAAACAACTGTGAATCACACTAACTGAAAATTTGAGCCAAAAAGATCTGTTGTTACTTTGTGCCCCATTTACCCACTGACAATCAAAAAGATTAGTAGAGTGGAACACTGCAGAGTCATGAAAAGATCTGCTGCTAGGGACTCAGACTTCATGTCTTGCATTGTAACATGTGATGAAACATGGTGTTTTCAGTATGAGCCATTTACAAAGCGCCAAAGCTCGGAATGGAAGTCCAGAATCTCAGAGACCGAAAAAAGTGTGCATGCAGAAAAGCTGGGTCAAGACAATGCTCACTGTTTTCTTTGATTCAAAAGGAATTATCCATAAAGAATTCCTCCAAAAGGTCAAACGATGAATGCAGATTATTACTTGGGCGTTTTAAATCATTTATGGGCGCGGATTGTTCGAGTTCAATCTGAATACTGAAATCAAGCAACATGGTGTTTGTTACATGACAATGCATGGCGCATAAAAACAATATCGTAAACGGTTTCTTAGCTCAAAAATGTATCGTGGTGCTTGAATATCCTCCTTATTCATCTGATTTGTCTCTGTGTGACTTCTGGTTATTTCTAAAACTGAAAATGGCAATGAAAGGAAAGTGTTTCAACACGATTTCAGATATCCTGAGATATCCTATTACCAAATTAATAAAGGTAATTTCAAAGGTTGAATATCAGAATTGTTTCAAACAATTTTTCCAACGCTTCCAGTTGTGTATTGACTCACAAGGAGCCTATTTTGAAGAAAAAGTCATATAAACTAAAAATAAACATTTTGTATTTTATTTCACATAAGTCACCTTTGCTACAGGACAGACTATTAATTTTATGGCATGCCCTTTATAGTTTTTCAGATTATAAAAATGGGGAACAACATTATTAATATTTACTACACAAGCCAATTTATCTAAACATGGTGGAATTAAACATTTCATACCATTATTTATAACTAATGTTATTTAATAGCAATTATACAAGTTTACTACCTTTGTCAAATTTTTCACTTTTATTAATCATTCTGTTTCTCCAAATCAAACAATATTACTAGCTGAAATCTAAATATATATATATATATATTTTAATCTAATGATAAATTTAATTTTATTAGAAAAAAAAAACTATAAAATTAAAATTTTTATTCAGTTAAATTTGCAATATTTTTTAAAAAATTTTCAACGATTTCAACTAATGACTAAGTAAAACTATTACATGAGATAAAATCCTTTCATCTAGATACTGATTAGAATAAACAGGCAACAATACACTTAATATTTAATGCATTTATTGTTAATCTAAAAATGACAACTCTAAACCATCAATTGTTTGTTTACAATCCATGTACCTGAAACATTGATCTTCAGACTATATATTTTTTTAAATTTTTATTATTACTATCGCTAGGTTTTTACTTAAATTGTTAATACTTTTAATTAATTAATGATTTATTAATAATTACATTTTCTTACCTTTTAGGAAATAAACTTTTAATTTAATAGGATTCTATTTAAAGGGTTTTTAATACTTGGTATTATAGCTACTATTTACCTATGACATAATGTACATTCCCTTAGATACTAAGTTATTTTGGTGATGAAAGACAAGAAAAAGGTTTTGCTGTATTCATGTATGTAAACAATACTTAAAGTCATAATTACAACTCCATCCAAGATAGATTCCTCTCATTTGTTATACTGATATTTAAGGTACAGGCAATAAAACATCCCAGATGTGCTAGCTTAATATCAAACTTTAAAAATATTTAATTGAATAAAAAAAAAGGTTATCGTTAATTCAAGCTTTAGATATTTTTGCCTTTTAAAATGCTAGAAAGGATTTGAGGTAAAAAGCTAAAGATTTCAATAAAAAAAAAATATATATATATATTAAAAATATGCAATAAAACTTACACTTGTTCAGTCAGAAGCTACAAAAAGAAACTTACATAAAACAATTCTAAATAGCTTTCTTTAATTTATTCCAAGATGTTGTTGAGTTAAAAACAGAAAAAAAGATATATTTTTCAGGTTTTTCTTATATTCCATGATATCCTGCGTCATTCAATACAGCATTAACAGATTTTGCATAACATCCTTTCATGTTGAAGTATTAAGCAACAATAATAAATTATGTTCTAGTAGTATGTAACAATCCCATTGCACGTGGAATACGTAATAAAATAACTTCACATAATTTTACTAGCAGGATATTAATTAAATTTTATAAAATGGTTCTTAAGATTGACAAAATTTAAAAAAATGGGTTCAGTTTCTTATTAGGTAGGATAGAGTGACTGTTAATATTTAAGTTAATGATCACAGCAGTTAATGCTGATTAAAATAAACTAACAATACGGTTAAATAAAATAACAAAACAATTCTATAATAAAAATTATTTTCATGTCAGAAGTATATACTTCATGTTGGATTTTCCTTTATTCCTAACTTAGAAAGATATCAGCGATTAGAAGTAAAATTTCACAAAATTAATATTCTTTAGCATATATATATTCAGTACATTAATTTATTTACCGAAACTACAAATATAATCATCAAACAAACGAAGCATTTCTTTTTTTTTTTTTTTTTTTTTTTTTTAAATAATTTCCATTTTTAAGTTACCATTGTAAATAATTCTTGGAATTAGAAACAGACATAATATTTTGACTATAACAATAGTCACTCTTTGGAATGTAGCAATGCAGTTGTATGCTCTCATGATTTATTTATTCTGCATGAAAAAATAAAAATACAGCAAACCATGAAAAGCTGTAATTCAGTTTTTGTTGGGAAAAATTCTTATGCTGCATTAATTCAGCAGGTAAATTTATTACAGCAGGTAATTTATTACAGGGTCAAATATTATAAATGAAAATAATGTCAAGACTACAGGACTGTCTTGTGAGGAAAAGTTCATTTGTTCAATCAAAAAAAATTAACATTCTATTTTCTTGAAATTCAAAAGGGATTTCACATTTTAAATTTTTTGATTACGGTGTCATGGCAGATTGAAATTCATAAGTGGTAAAAGCTTCAAAAGTATTATAATTTTACACAAATCTTATTAAAAACTTTAATTCCTTTTGCTAAGGCCCCTTGAATTAACAAAACTCATCATTTTTCTATATCTTATGGCTGCAGAAGTTTGGAAATTATGAACTGAAACACAAATTTAATGGATGGATGAAATCATTGATAGGACAATTTTCTGAATATAGAGTGTGAAGAAACTAGTGAGAAATATATTATTTAAATTAACTTTTTTAAAATTCAAAATGGTCTGTACTGAAAAATTTGTTGTTTCTTCATTATAATAAATTAAATTCAATTATTTTATTGAATTTGTAAATGTTGTTACAAAAAAAAAAGAAAAGAAAAGTATTCTATGTGTTTATTTAAAAAGGTACAACTACTTTCTTTCATTATAAAAATGATATCAAATATCTTTATTTAAAAAGTACATCTGATCTTTGATGTACAAAAATATATTACACTTTGATATTAAAGTAGTGACATACTTAATTCACAAAACAAATAAGTGTGATTAACATTTCAATCAATTTTTTTTTAAAATACTGAAAGTAGGTCATAAATAATAAATCAATCATTGTTTCTCTAATGGCAACATCAATACAAAAAAAACCAAACAGTTTTAAAATATCATTAAATAAATTTACCAGATAATTAATTCTAATACTCATAATTTAATTTATGAATTATTTTCTTATAAAATTTACTATAATAAATAGTAAATTTTACAAGAATGCAAATTAATTTTAAGCTTCTTTATTAACTTTCCTAGTGCTTTAATTTATAAGATCTGCATATAAAAAATGTAAAAAACCTTTTTTTATAAGTTTATAAAATATGTAACTGCTGTCAAAATTAACAAATAAAACATACAAACATAGAATCAAATATAAAAAAAAAAAAAATAGATATACTTTTTTTTACAATTATTTCAATGGACAACATTTTCATTAGACTAAACAAACAAATATACTTATGACAAAATTATATAATTTCTCAAACTCATAAGTATGAATTATTATTAACAGTATTAAAGAAAAGCTATTATTCTCAAATAAAAGAAAAATGACATAAAATGACTCACTGATCCAGAATACGAGTAATTAGTTTATTTTTTAAAAACTATTTTCATTACTATTTGAATGACAATATTTAAAAATAAAATGTTAAGATATTTTACATAACTATATCTTTTTGCTTAATTTTTTTTTTTAACAATAATGACTTACCAGTTATTAAAGCGTGGTCTCCAATTATTGTTTCCTCTAAAAAAAGGTCTAGGTCCCACATTATGTGTCTGTTGAAAATTTCCTGAAGGAGGACCGCCGCCAGAAGGTCTAAACCGAGGTGACATCCCTCTTCTAGGACCTCTCCACGATTTAGGACCAGAACCTCTTGGCCTAAACACAGGGGGTTGTGATATTAATGGTGGTGGCGCATTAAGAGGAGGAGGTGTATTAAGAAGTGGCATCCATGTTAAATCTTCTATCGCACCGCCATCATCCTGTTCATCATTTTTTATGTTACTCACTGGATTATTTATGTCCAAAATTTGGCAAGCAATGTTATTACCTTGTTCAACATTAGAAAAACCTGGCCCGGGCACTGGGTTCGGAAATCTTGGTCCTCCATTATTAGGACCACAAAACCTAGAGTTTGTGTTCGGAAACTTCGGTCCTGAACTATTATTTTGAGGTACAACTTTTTCATCTTTTTTTGAAAGATGCTGTTCCGTTTTTAATTCAGGAACTCCTCTTTTGTCATCTTCATTGGGGAGACGATTCACAGATTTCTGACTAGCGATTTCAACTCCGATGTTCCCTGAATGAATTTCTGGTTTAGCTGATGTTGGAGGCAACGGAGGTGGCATTATTTCACTAAGTTCAATAATATTTTTTGGAGGAGAAGGATTTAACTTATGTAAAGGTAATTTCTTCTTCGGCTCTTCTTTTTCTTTCAACGGAGATTCTGTTAATATTTTATTTGCTACAGATATATTAAATGATATGGACTGGCTCTGCCCACCAGTAAGCGGTTCCAATGGACTACGTAAATCTGATTTATGAATTTTTCTGTTCAGCTGATTCTTCTGCAATGATGTCAACAATGTGGGAGGTGGTGGTTTTAATTTCACTGATGTTAAAGACCCTGGTAACTGAGGATCCTCTTCATCACTCATCTCCATATCGACACTTTCAACTATGTCTCTATTATCTGGCAAAGGAATTTTCCTAAAACAAACAAAATAATTTATAAACACAGATTAATTTCAATAAACATGAAATTAGTTTAAAACTGAACTTACCTTCTAATAAAACTGGCCAGTCATGTCATGCATACATGCAGTGACTTCTTTGACTTGAAAAAATTTGTGGTCAACTACCATACCTCATACAACCATTGTCACCTCAGCAATTTTAAAGATAAAATAGTATGTAAATAATAATTTTTAAAATAATCTCCATTAACCTCCATTTCCAGTAAAACTTTTATATAGTAAACCAAGTCTTCCACAAATCTTACTAAAAGAGAAGCCTGTTTAAAACAGAGCATATTTTTTAATATGGTCTCAAGATTTTGGTATACATATAACCAAATCTGTGTCATTTGGAACCTAATGAAAAAACAGAATTCATCACAAAGTCTGTTGCAAAATTAAAGCCTTCACTGACTAAAATAGATATTGAAGGTCCTCTCAATATCTATTGATATACTGAAATATAATATTCAAGATCCTCTCTTATCAATAATATAGCCCTTTGTTATGGAAAGTTTCAACTCTATAAATATGATAAAGATTGAGTAAACTATGGTTTAATGCTTCTTAAACTACGGTTTTTTTGAAAATTTTATAACTCAAAATACTGTTAAATAAAAACCAATTCAATTTTATAATTTGCACATTGAAATGGTTTTTTGTCATTATTATTATTATTAATAATAATCATAATAACAACTAAGAATCAATTACTGTTATCAATTTGGGTTTATTACAGTATAATTAGAGTAAACAGCATTAAAGTAAATGCACTTTTACTAAATCACACATATAAATATTATTAAAGTCATTCAGTAAACAGTACCGAGTTTATGATCAAAATAAAATCTAGAACATTTTCTAAATGGGGCAATCCTGCATCATATTCCTCTGCTCCCAGTTCACCAAGTAGTAGTCTCCATTTTAAGTCTTTATCACTCTCAAAACATTTTTCTCCTAAAAAAGTTTTTCAGTTTGATAAACAAATGATCGCCAATAGGGACCAGGTATGGGTGTGTGGTATAGGCTGGTGATTGAAAATTTCTTACTTAACATTCAAGATCAAGTGATTTATTTTCTTACTAGCATAAAGCCAAGAAATGTGCATCAGCATTTACTGATGATCAAGGGCCATAAACACACCAAGAAAGGACATTTTTGGTCCCAGAAGACAGTAGCAATAACTTTTTAAATACAGACTTCAGCTTATATTTGTTTGGTTTGTATGCTGAACAAGGTAATCATAGATTGAAGTTCACTCTCTGGTATAGAAATTCAACTTTCATTTCCAGGAGGATGACTGCACCCAAAATGAGCTAAATGTACTATTAAGTTATTTCAGCAATTGAGACATTTTTCAAGGTGGTGGTTGAAAGGTAGAAAAGACAAAAGCCAAAGGTTGTTGCAAGACAGTATGCTAGGACCTTTACTCTAGTTAAATAGTGTTGAATTTGACTCTTTGATGTGGTTTAAATTACTCAATAGGTGTCGCATCATTATTTATGCAAATGATGGGCTTCTGCTAGTTAAAGGAAAAGAAGTGAGATCAAGTTCACAAAGCCGCTCAGCCTTGTAACTAACCCCAGTTTTGAAGATAACATGGTGTTCACCAAGAGAAAGCTATTATGATATTGCCCAAGGGCTGACTGGTTGATATACAACAAACTCATGTATCAATGCCACACATCTAATTAGATATGTCCTACTTCAGAAGTGTTATCTGTCCTGTTTCTAGGTGTTATCCTAGATGAGAATCTTCAATTCAAGGAGCTCTTTCAATGAGTTACCAATAAAGTGTGTGATGCTGCTTCTTTGGTATTTGTAGATTAGTCCAATTCGGAATTATATTTAGAACCAAGTATGATCTTTACAAAGGTATTTGTGAGGCTACAATGCTGTGCACTGCACCTGCCTGGGTTCACCAAATGAGGTATAAATGTTACAAAAATATTCTATTGAGAGATCTTGTCTCTTATAACTGTCTGTGATTGCTGGCTATAAAACTGTCTCTTGGGAGGCAGACCTTGTTATTGCAGATGTTAAGATTACTGATATCCTTGCCACTGAGTGCCAATTACCCCATGATGCCAAAAAAGGTAGGCCACTTCCTTTTCAAGCATAAGCGACAAACAGAAGACCAAGAAGTTTCCATACGTGGTAGGTCAATGGGATGAATTGTCTGATGGCCATCACACAATGGTATTTTCCTGGATGTGATAAGTTTCACAAGTTGCTAGGTGGATTTCCCTCCAATTGACACATTACTCAATTTCTTTTTGGTAATGATGATTTTAGAGATAAGCTGGCTAGATTTTGTTTGACTGGTTGAGGTCTATGTCCAGAATGTAGAGCAATAAGAGAACTTCAAGAATTAATGCTGCCTTAGAATTGCAAATTATTTGGAAAACTCAAAGGGAATGAAATATACTTCCTTAGGTTTCTGGCTCAGCTGAAGTTTGATGCTCTAACAGATAGAGCAGTAACCTGGGTGGCTAGGGGGCTGCTTTAGCGTTCACTTTGCCAAGATTGGCATTTTGGCACCAAACCCTGGTTACTTGAACTTATCGTATTTAGTGGGATGAAGGTAGATTGTGTTAGGAACTTTGTGATGGGGCTGTGGTGTCAGATTATGAAGGCATTGGACTCGCTCTCAATTGTAGACCAGAAGAGAGAGAGTTGGTAAGTACTTTTTTTTAGAATTTCATTCAATTTCTTGCCAGACAAATTCAAGAATTGGATTTAGCTATCAACAGAATAAAATTGTCGTCATTGCAATCAATACTTGTTTAAGGGGTATGAGAATTTGGAATGGATAAATGTTTTTGATAGTATGGTCTAGTTTGAAATTTAGTTACAAGAAATGGTTGTTTTGTGTCCCTCATATTATAGATAAGAGCAAGATCACGTTTCCACTAACAGTTAATCAGTTAGTTGAGAGAGCTACAAATTAAAGCAGGTGAGAGAGATTAGAAGAAGCCTAATACTAAGGCGACAGCAGAGCTGAGTAAACAGACGAATGGAAATGTTTGCTGAGGCATTTCCATTCGTTGGCATCCTAAAAGAGGCCAAACTGATAATTGTTTTTTTTTTGTGGGCGAAAACCTTTGAATGTTATCATTGCCCGGTATAAGTAATATAATAAATACATATGAATGTATAAGAAAACAAATAACAATAATAGCAAAAGATTTAATAAAAGATAAAACTTACACTAAAATATTAGAAATACTGATGATTATATGTAATCAGATTTAGAAGGTCTAAATGATGACCACTGGGAATGGCAACTGGGATTATCACAAGGCGGGAATCTTCCCTTACTATGATCTGTAGAAAATTCATCTCCATCTTTTGCATAATGATTAAAAAATGACAACACAGCATCCTAATGCAGTTTTTTAAATGTTTAACACCAAGTCTGCAAGGAACCCATAAACTTGCATAAACTTTTTTACACTTGAGATGAATAGTGACAATTCAATGGATAACAGTGGAAGAAACAAATGAAAGACTTTCATTGCTTTCATCAAGCCAAATGCTGATCTGTTAGATGAATTCATCAACATAGCATATCAAATCATTTATAATGGTGCCTTCAGCATTAACATTTTCCATCACATGTACATGAACTTCCTACATTTAATGGCAAATATCATAAACCTTCAACAGTAGAGAAGGTATTGTAGAAGGTAAACCTTCTACATTACAGAATTTACTTTCTTTTAGTACCTAAGATACTCTCATTGGGAGCTTTTCAACAATATATCATTAGTGGTCCTTATTTTCATTGGTTCCAGAATAATAATTGAATAAAATCTTAATTAATAAAACATTTGGATGTTACGAGAATACACATCGGCTCTGACCAATTCATACTTGTACTACTTTTCTTTTAAACTTTTTTTTGCAATTTAAATATATTGATTTATTAATAATTATTACTGTACGATTGTAAAAAATGTTTATGATAAATAATAATTCAAAACAAAAACAAAAAAAATCAAAAGTTATTAATGAAATAAAATTTTATGTACTTTTCATTAAAAAAAAAAAGAAAAAAAAAAAAAGAAAAAAAAGTGTATATATAATTTAATATGTGTACAATTGCACTAATTATGTTTTCACACTGAGGGCCTAAGAAAAATCTAAACTGAAAGCTACCTCAAAATTTAATATTAATAATATACACATAGACATATAAGAAATGAACATATCCATATGTGTATATTTATATATACATCAATATTAATTAGAACACTGAATCCACTAAGCCGTAAAATATAACAAAGTATCTATCTTTGTATCTTAAGTATCTAGTATCCATCTTATTAATCCAAAATTAATGAATACATTTAAGCAATAAAATGCAAACAAATTTTCTTACCTTATTGATCCATTCTTTAATTGTAAATTAACTAATATGAATAAAATTATTAAATTAAATCCGAGCTATAAAATATTTATCAAAGTCTGAATGCATATATTAAATGCTATACATTTTCACTTGCATACATTATTGCTGTATTAGATAAATTCATCAATAAAAATACTAGACTCAATAGTATTAGCTAGAATACATCAATAATAGTAGCATAATTACAAAAATGGAAAATTTATATAAATCAGACCTTTTTGAAAAATAACTTGGATTGTACTGTACTCAAAAAGTTAAAACTTTAAACCAAACCACAAATCTTTTATTTTGTAAAAAAAATTAATAATGCACAATATGTAAAAGAAAAATAAATAAAAGCTCATTTAAAAGCAGAGAATTAAGTTAATCAAGTTACATAAAAAGAAAAACTATAAAACTACCATATTAATAATTTTTAATTAAAATTAAATATTTAAACAAAATTTTGTTTTATAAATTTGCCAATTAACTTTGAAACGTTACAAAGGAAGTTCAGAAAGTAACCTTCATTGCAGCATATTGCTGGTAGTAATGTTAATGGCGTTGCTACTGTCAGATCAGCATACTCTCTGAATCAGTGCGCTTCCAGCTGTGTCAGTGTGAGCCATGTACTTTAGCCCATTTGCTTATTATAACCTAAATACATGAGCGCTGCAATACAAATTATTATGAAATACAAGTTGCATTTTCTCATAGGATTTCTTTGAGCACAAAATGTTCTTTCGGCAGCAGACATCCATCATCAGATGTGTACTGTATATGGCTCAAATGTTATGATTGACAGTGTATTGTTGTAATGGGCACATTTTTAAAAAAAATTGTACCCGTTTTGGATACATGGATGTTTGTCCTTCAAACAAACATCAAACAAACAAACAAACAAACGAAAGAAGAGTGCTAGGCCTCCTAATGTGAGTGATGATCTTGTTAGTGAAACTGACAAAAAAGTGCATAAAAATCAAAGTTTCACTATCTCTGAATTAGGCTACTGGAAGTTCTGTGTCAGTGGGTTCCAAAAATGCTCAAAGATCTCTCGAACTAAACAAATGAGCTCTGTCTTAGACTTCCTTTCAAACTGCAACATGGAAGGGGAAAGTTTTTTTAAGAAAATTGTTACTGAGAATGGAACTTTGGTGGCCTACGTGAACGCCAAAACAAAACAACTGATGGCCAAACCAGTTCTCCATGCAAGCCAAAGAAAAGAGCCAAACTTTGGCAGCGAGGAAGGTAATGGCTATTGTTTTCTGGGATACCAAGGGAGTTCTTCCAGTCCATTTTATGGAATGTGGTACGACAATTACCAGTCTACTACAGCAGTCTACTGTGAAACTTGGAATAAACTTAGGTTAGCTATTCAGAACAAATGTTGTAGTATGCTGTCATCTGATGGATGTTGTCTTTTCCATGACAATGCTTGTCCTCAAAGTGCTCAATGAACTCAAAAACTTCTGATCAATTCCAATGGGACATATTTTATCATTGCCTAACACCCTGGACTTGGTGTCAAATGACTTTCTTCTCTTCACATACATGAAAGAATGGCTTATATTGCAGCACTTTGATGACAATGATGAATTTCAAAATGCCATAAAAGGTTGGGTAGATACTCAGGTGAGAGAATTTTATGAAGGGAAGGTATTTGTAAATTAGTAAAATGCTACGACAGATGCTTGAATTTAAATGATGAGTATGTTGAAAAATGATTAAAGCTGTAGTTTTAAGGAGTATATGAAAAATATTTTTATCTGTGCAGGTTCTTTATATGTAGCCAAACAGAGGTTTTACTTTTCGAACCACCATCATACTTATAAAAGTAAAATGGTAATATTTTACCATCGGGGAAGAAATCAGAAAGAAATATTGTTAACAATAACTTAGAAACAAAGCATTTCTGGAGCTATATTTTCATGAATTCTTTTCTTTACTCTCATCATCATAACAAATCCTGGAATTATTTCCATTTCTTCATGAGCATTACAATAATTTGAAAATCATAGAAATTACAGACTTATTGAAAATTAATAAGGTGTTCAAGCAGGAATATTTTTTAATTAGCGATAGAGAGAGTGATTAAGTCATCACAGAGGTATTCCTTTGATGACTCAAACTTTTTGTTTCTTTTAATTTTTAAAATTGTATAAGTGTAAAATAATGTATTAAACATAGTAACATAAATATTTTTATAGAACAGAATTCACAAATTTATCATTAATAGAAAAAAAAATTTATATTATTTTATTTTATAATGTTACAAGTTGGTTTATGTTTTGATTTTATTGTTATTATTTCTTTGTTTTACTGTAAGTGAGCCAGGAAAGCTTTAAAAGAAATACTATATGTTTTTTTTTAGAAATTAAATATAATTTACTTTATTGCACTAAGTTGTTTAAATTAATTATAGGAAACAAAAGGAGGTAGATGGTAATAATTCAAATACATGATGAGATAAACAATTTCTGTGATTCTATTTACAGCTTGTGAGTCACCAAGAATAAGTTAAAAAAATTTTAAAGAAGTGATTATTTTATATGTACAAGGCACGTTTTTTTAAAGTACCGTTTTGAAATTAAAAAAACAAAGAGACCTTACATAATTATTTTATTTTTAAATGAAAGACAGTATCTTAATCTACTTTTCTACATATTTGCCTTCAACATTAAGGCATTTATCATACCGAACCACAAGCTTTTGTATTCCATCGTCATAAAAGTTTGCCGCCTGATTTAACAGCCACTGCAACACGGCCGTGAGCACAATTTTCAGTACTTTAACCATTCACTAACAATTTCATAAAGAACACTTCTTGAAACTTGAGGGAACTCCCAATGATAATGAAGAAATCCTGAAGTATCTGTTTTCTTTAATTTTTTCATTTACTTTTTGCACCAAATCGTCAGTGATCACTGAAAGTAACCCATTACGTTCCTCGTCATGAACGTTAGTTCGGCTATCCTTGAAAGCTCTAACCCATTTCCATCACTCATAATGTTTTGACCATAGACTTCACAAATCTGATGGTGAATTTCAACCGGTTTTTCGTCTTTAGCACACAGAAAATGAATAACACTACTTATTTCACAGTTGGCAGGATTCTCAATTGGCATAGGCATTTTAAATACGTAAAAGTAAATGTAAACATGATCGATTTTGGCCATAATGGCGTCTGTGGCTTGCCAACAGATGTAGGTACATAATGCGCATGTGCAAGACACCAACCGCAGCGCTGCATTGGCTTGATTTCAAAACGGTACTTATTTTAAAAACACGCCTCGTATAATAACCAAGGACTGCTTTAACCCCTTTCACTGATCAGATGAATACCTCTTTAGTGTGCAATATTCCTGTTACATACTTTTAATTTTATATTTATATGTTAAAATTTATTGTGTCCTCAGAAAAGATTTCCAAGTCTTATGATGTGATTTTGCATCCTGCACCTTCTGTACAACCTAGCAAAACTTCCTCTGCTCTATTTTTATTTTTTTTTAAGAAATACAATAAATATTTTTTTTAGAAAGTATGATAATATCTTGGGTTGTGACCTTACCTACTATTTCCAGATACTGAATTACATCTATTTGATTCTCTAGTAAAGCTTTACTTTCAAGAATTGATTAAATTCCAGAATTTTTTTTCTTCATTTTTTTAATCTATTTATAATATTATCATTTCTTTTTAGTAAAAAATTGTAATGTGTAATAAGTAAAATGAATGTATAATATTATCATTTAAGTTGGTTCTCCAATATTTTTTCATTTGGTTTTAAAAACATGAAAAAAAAATGTATGTACCATAGCAATTTTAAACCTGTTTCATAAATAGACATAATGAGAAAACCCTCACTCTATGTCACCCAAACAATGAATGATACACACAATGACAAAAGTTGTATCATTTAACCATATACCATAAAAGCACTGAAAAAATGTACACCAAGGAGAACAAAAACTAACAAGATAAAGGGTTCCCTCACCAAGAAACCCTGTTGGGTAAACAAAGGCACGATTTAGTCACAAAAGAGGAAAAAAACATTAAAAAAGTAACAATAACAGTCAGGACTAGAAAGGGGTCACAGAGTAAAAGGAGAAGTCAAGGAAAAATGATGATAATAAAGAGTAAGGTGTGAGCTTTGATACTTACAAAACACTTTGGTGCTTTGTAAGATAAAAATGTCATGCGATTTTGTATACCAATTATAGTAAAAAAATTTAGTCTAACAAATGAATGTAGGGAAAAGATGTAAATTAATAATTACTTAAAATAGTTATAAAAAATATTACATTGTTTCCTATTAAATGAAGGCCACCTGGTTTCAGAAGGATGAGTGATGTTTCTAAAAAAACTCAAACATCTACACAAGTATAAACCTTTATTTATATCATGCAACATTTTTAAAATTTTACAAACTACTTTTGTGCTTGAACAGAGTCCCAAAACTTTGATGTCACCGAGGACCTAATTGAATACTTTGCCACCGGCCATATGTATTCAGCTAGATACGAATCTAAATAGTGCCTGATATGACACTAAGTTTTTGTTTTTTGACATTAACTCAAACTTGACCTTGAACGCGATAAACGCCAATCTATTAAAAAAAAATATTTTCTTCAAATAGATAGCAAATGAACCTACTACAGTCACAGCATGCTGTGTTGAGGTGATCTCCGTTTAATCAGAAAGAACCAAATATTTATTAACTTAAAAATATTAATGTACTATGCTATAAATAATAAATAGTATTAAACAAAATTACCTTATTCTTACTTCATCATAAATCTTTTACTAAGATTGCCATTGCTAACTGCTAGGTAATAGCACTGTTTTCTTCAAAAGTTTATTAATTTGTTAATCAATCCTACATTTCTTATAATGAATATAAACTTCAGAACACACAGCAGAGTATCCAAATAAAAAACTAATAACCCAAAAAATCTAAAAACAAGACTACTGCTACTAAACAAGTTGTATTTAATCTTGTGCAAATATACCTTATTCAGAGAATTTAATACTAAAGGAAAAATGAATGAACAAATTTTGTTACATTTTAAAGATAATTATTACCTATAATCAACATCAACAGGTTGTTGTTGCCATTGGTTATTGTCATTATTCAATGGAGAACCTGTCAGACTTATAAGATTTCTATGGTCGATTTCAACTGCTGGTGGAGGCCTCAGCACATCATCTTCACTACTATCTTCTGGGACTGGAATTTCATAGTCCAATGAGTTTCCAAAACCCTCCTTATAACCTGGTGGTGAATTAACACCTTCTCCCCAACTTGCCTACACAAAAATAATGTTATATTAATATAGAAAAACAAAATCAAAGAAAATAAGATATCTTTGCCGTCTCAACCAACCTCATGTTACCAATTTACTTTTCCATAATCTCACAAACTAATATTTTAGTATATCATTACAATTTGCTATTTTATTATTCCATTAAATCAGATCAACCGTGGTGACATGTTATGAGTTGAACTCTCTTAAATGAATAACAAAAAGTAAATTGATATAAACTAGGAACAGCTACAGCGATTACACAATAGCAACAGGTTATTTATTGTAAATAAGAATGGTAATACAATTATATCTTTAATAATAAGACAGTCTTTTATTTGAAAGCAGTTAAAATTGTATTTATTTTAAATTTTTTTAAATATATGTTTATCTAAAATAGTATCGCTGGTAAAATATGATTATTATATAAATATAAACTGCTTACCAACATATTATTTGTTTCCCTCAAGTAATTTCGGCTATTTTGCCATCTTCAGGAGGGATTATAATTTATGATTGAAATAAAAAAAAAGTATAAAACTCCATATTTAAATCATAAACATAACAATTGCTGTAAAAGTTAGTCTTAAATCAAAGTAGCTATGTCTTTTTGTAATAGCATCACGAATGTTATGAATTATGTAGATTGTGGAATCAGTTCAGCCAACTAAATTATTATTGTTTATTATCTGCTTATATAAAATATGGTCATTGAATTTAATTTGTCCATTTACTAATTTGTTATGATTATAGTACATACAGAATTTTTTGAGATTAAAAGTATTATAATAATTATTAGAGTAATCCAATACTTTCATGAATTTATTTGGATCATAATTATGTTTAGTTTCCAAAATTTAAACAGCATTTATATTTCTTTGTTATACAATTAATATGTTCTTTAGTTATAATTAAAAATGATTGCATGGTCTTATCAATACCCAAGTTTCACTTCCGTACAAAGCTACACTCCAAACACATACTTTCAAAAGTAATGAAATGTTTTCCTGATGTTTATATTCAGTGGTCCATCTACATTATTTCTACATTTCATTACTTTCGTTTTGTTCTTATTTATTTTCATGCGATAGTTGTTGCGCAGGACTTCATCCATGCCATTCAAAGTTTCTCCTAAATCTTTTTTACTTTCTGCTAGAATTACTATATTGTCAGCAAATTGTAGCATCTTTATCTTTTCAACTTGCACTGTTACTCTGGTGCTACTTTCTCTCTCTCTACTACATATTTTTATACATATATGGGATCACCACTTTTGGCAATAGTGGCAGACATTTTTATGAATAATTTAGAAAATACAATTTTATCATCAATAACTAATAAACAACAAATCATACTGCATAAAAGGTATGTGGATGGCATTTTAATCATATTTAATCAAAAAACTAATATTGAAGAAAATACAATAGTTTAGTGTAATAAATTAATATATATAAATATATATATTGTGTATGTGTGTATGTATGTATATATATATATATACATACACACACACATATATATTAATTTATTTCAATTAAACGTCTTGTACACAAAATGTAACTTTATATGTAATATAATATAGATTTCACTCAGCCATTCTGCAAAGTACAGAATAAAAGAAAGAAAAATTCTTACCTTAACTTTTTTATGCACATCAAATGTTTTTGGGCCTAAGCCCATCCTTCAGTGATGTTTTTTTAAAAATTATTTACATTTACAAATATAAGAATGCTATTGATAAAATATTAAAAAAAATTTTTGGAACAATTATTTGTTGTCAAAAGAAATTAAAAACATGTTATCTGTTGGCTCATACAGTTTCTAATTTCTTTTGAATGAACAAATATTTGTTCTAAAAATTTTAAATGACTCCAAGGCTACATTCACACAAGGGATTTTCACACATTGCAATCTCTTGGATTCCATGCTTGGCATCTTCTTTAATTTTCTATGGAATTTTATTAGCAATAATGGAATAAAGAATGTTCTTATTTGTTTGTCCACAGCTTAGGTGTAATATCAATGTAGTTTTATCACTTGTTTTTATTTACACTGTTTTTTTGTAAATGTATTTAATCACTATTCATTATTTCTGATAAGTAATAATAATTCACTGTTCAGTTGATTTCCAATACCACGTTATTAAAAACAATGCAAGAACTACTTACATTGCCATGATTAGATTTTTAATTTTATAAATAGTCACGATGTTTATTGTGAATAAACAGATTGAGGCAGAATATTCATTATTCATGTCAGATTATTAAGCAGTAATAACTCCTATGAGGTGTTACCTGACGGCATTCCTCAGGAATTTATTCTTGGGGCAATATTATTTCTGATTTATGTAAATGCATCGCTAACTCAATATGTATGTTGAATCCGATTATGTTTGCTGATGATACTACAGTGGCTTTTACAAATTTAAATTATTCCAATTTCTCTAATTTAGTTAGTAGTGATCTTATCAAAATGAATTAATGGTTTTTGGCTAATGGCTCATTACTTAATTCTAATGAAACACAAACAATAAGGTTTCATTTGAATCATGGAACAATTACTGATATTCCACTGAAATATTCAAGCTCTGCTTATTTTCTGGATCTCACAATTGATGATGCCCTAACTTGGAAGAGGCAAGTTGTCATCTAAATTACGAGGTGTGACTATTAAATAATGAGACTAATGCTGTAAAATATTTTATTTTAAATTTATACATATTTAGTTATTATCTGCTTTAATACGAGGGTAAGTCAATATTTATCCGCAATTTAGTTATATTTTTGTTTATGTTGGTAGTACTGTCTGTCGTTTTGCGTCGATGATGCATGTTTTGTTTATTTTTGTTATGTCTATGCAAGTTTCCAGCTGCTAGGTTAGTTTTGTTATCGCTGTCGTGCTGTTAATCATGGCTGCTCCGCTTTCTATTTGCACCAAAGTAGA
>JAAAKQ030460643.1:0-24241 GCA_010016005.3 Zanna intricata | reverse complement strand
GCGAGTCAGTATCAAGTCGCTCTTCCATTTGTATGGAGAGGACTTAATGGCATTCAATTTTGTGCCCAATCCTCTCCGCTCATTATTCCAATACGTTCTAATTATATTTGTTAGACAGTTCTTTACATCCGACACTCGTACAGGAATGACATCCAAGTTATTACAGACTGTTGCCATTCTGGCAGCTTCGTCTTCTCTTTCATTTCCTGTAATACCAGCATGCCCAGGAGTCCATACAAAAACAAATCGCTGTCCTCATCTATTTAAAACATATAAAATAGAGAGGATGTTTGCGATCAGGACGTCCTTAATACTCTTGTTCTGAATTGCAGTAAGTGCACTCAGCGAGTCGGAACATACATCTTTGATTTATTATATTATATTCTATAATGTATAAAATCAGCTAGACGAACTACTATTAAGATCAAATTTCAAAATTGATGCACAACACATATTAGCTAATGAATTGTAAATTATTATTAGCTAATGAACTGTAAATTGTTAATTTATAGTGTTAAGAGTACTTCACTTGCCTCTTTGAAAATATGTTTTATGATCAGTTGTAAGTTTTTGATCAATTTATAACAAAGAAAAATAAAACAAAATATTATTGAAAAGCTAATTAAGAATATTAATAAAATATTGTACGAATCATTTTATTATTCATTTTGTTTTTATTTTATTTCATAATCAAATAATTGTTTTGATTAAAATAACTGATTAAATAAGATAATTTAAAATTAATAAAATTAACTTTATTAATGAAAATCTAAAAAAATATATTTATAAATTAGCATATTAAAAATAACTACATTTTTAATCAGGATGATTGCTGGTGTTATTCACTAGAATATCTAATAATATGTTTGAACTACTAGGATTGCTATACATTTTCAGGTAAATGAGGATACAATATGAAGATAGAATATGTAAAATTTGCAAAATTTTATAAAAAGCAAGAAATTATATTGACATCATGGTCACTAGACATATTTATATATCTATTAAAATATTTTTGACTGTCTAAACAAGCTTTGGTACAAATGAGTTGGATTACATTGATTGAACTAAGCTAATTATTTATTAACTTAAATGTTTAAGTAATAAATTAATATTAAATTAATTATATTTAGCTAATCTTTATGCCTATTAATAAAATATCTTGGATGTACATATAAAAAAAGATTTATACAATTATGCATTAAAAAATATGTATTACTGGAATTAAATTGCATTATAAACACTATTCATTAATTTGAAATTGTTATTAATCTATTATAAGAAAATGATTGCAGACTGATATCTGCAAAAATAAAAGTAATAATTTTTGTTTAAATCATTAGAATGATGAAAATAAGACTGATAATATAAACTATATGTGCTGAAATACAAACAAATAACTACTGCTGTAATGCAATTAAGCTAGAGAATTTTGTCTAAAAAGGCTGTTTATACTTAATCAACGAAATGTTTAAACCACAATGTAAAAAAGCAAAAACTGTTTGTCTTTACATATATTGATTGTAATATAGAAGATAAATGATAACAAAAAAGAAAAAAAAGCTAAGACATAAATGAGAACAAATCAGCAGAAAAGTTATATAATAATAAAATTAAAACTACTGAAATAAAACAAATTTTACACTAAAACTAAATAAAAAATAATTCAATTATTTTGGTAGCATATTGCCTAATCTTCAATGTCATCCATTTCATAAATTCAATTTAATTTATTATATTATTTAAAATTTTTTTTCAAATAATACATTTTTTTTTCATATATTTAATTATGAACAACTTTATATAATGTTTTTTTATTTTCACTGGATTAATCAAAGAACCTTTTTTAAACTTTAAAATTTATATTTATGATCATAGTCAACTTAAACTTAAATAATTTATATTAATAAAAATTGAAAAAAAAAAAAAAACAAATTTATTTGGAATATTTGTAACAAATAATCGGAAGTTTTCAAAACAATGAAACGGTTTAAACAGCAAAATGATCACTTTTGGTATTATAAAATATAATAACACTCTAACTACACTTGCCAACCATAACCAAAATGGCTATATTCATAAAAGTAAACAATTTCAATAAATACTATGATATATTTTTGTAATTTTGGAAGGAGACTATCTATTATTTCAATGTGATTATATTCTCATAAGCAACATGTTTTGAATAATATTGATTGTTTGGAGACTGATATTGAAGGATTGATGCAGTTAATTTAGTGTTACCACCAGCTTACTTTTTTTTTATCACTTGAACAACATATTAAGCCATAATTTGAGATGTCCCAACTACTTTTATTTAACTTACTAATAAATGAATAAGGATATTGACATTAGTAATAATTTCAGCAAATGCATTTGCTGTTGCTTCTTTTCTATGTGCTTGGTGATATTAAAAATAGATTGTAATACAGTTTATATTATGTTTATACTTAAATTACATTAACAATAATAAAAAATATTTATCTTTTCATTATAATTGCATGTTATTTTTCAGCTTTGAATAGTTTGAAAATATACGATTAATTTTTATACAAAAATAGAATCAAACAGTGCCCAGTCTGACTAGTTATAACGGACAACAAATCGAACTATCCAATTGAAAATGTAATAATTGGCAGCACTAAGTTAATTACATGTTTTTGATAGAAAGTGATAAACAATAAACAGAAATGCTAGTTTAATACTTTCTTTTTTTCATAAAAGAAAAAATAAGAAAAAATGAATGTTCTTAGAACTATAAAAAAAGAACGAATTTTATTTAACAGTTTTTAGTTTATAAAGTATTTAGTATGCAGCTAAGGGCTTAAATAACTTATATAAGTAAATTTTCATGTTCATAGGTATGGCTATGGAAGTGTGGAAATACCTGACTTCCTCTGTGGTTCAAGAGGGTAAGAAAAAAGAAAATGAGTGTTAGGGAATAAATTTTTTGCTATAATGTTATTACATCATTCTTTTAAAATAAAGCAACATTATTTAATTGCCACCTCAGGCAAAAGCTCAAAAATTAAAGAAATATGTGTTTTATAGTCATGTTAAGTCTCTCTGTTGAACACTGAACCAGGAAAAATTTAGTGAGTTGATCGTAATATTATTTGGCTGGCATTATATACCATGATACTTTCATATAGAAAAAGAACTTCTAATACACTTCTATACACATAGTCTAAATCTATGGGCTGCAACCCCCACAAAACACTCCTTTTGGTTTCTCAACTCCCCCCACAATACTATTTACTATCTGTTTAAAAATGTTATTTTTTATTTTTTTTTGTTTAACCTCCAGAATCACCATTAAGGTATATCTTCAGAGGATGAGATGAATGAATTGTAGCATGTGTGAAAAATGCCATGCCTGACCGGGATTTGAACCCAGGACCTCCGGATGAAAGGCTGAGTGCTACCACTTGGCCACAGAGGCCGGCTAAAAATGTTATGGGTTGGATAATTTTTATACAAAGTTCTTGACATAACCATCATAATAAAACTATCATGACATACATCCACCTGTCCAATTATAAATAAGTAGATAAAAGAATCAATTAATGAAGATAAACTTATCAAGAATTATAATGTTGTCTTTCTCTATATTTATGGCGTAAAAAAATAGGTAAATTTTTGAATGAATTTGAATTGATATCTGAAATAAATGGTCATGCATATAATTATGAATATAAATAAAAACAAACAAATGTAATAGAATACCAGAGTGTAAATGAGAAATAACTAAGAGTTAATATTACATTTACATTTTTAAGTATGTATAATTAAACCACTCTGATTTCATACTACTAACTACAAACTAATTTTACATTTGGAATATTCTCAATAATTAATCACTTAAATGAATTTCATCTTTATTTTAAATAATCTTTATAATTTGATAATTATAAATTTTACATCATTTGCTTACAAGTACATCTACAATTATTTTACATCATTATTTGATATCTAATGAAAAAAAAAAAATTAATACAATGATGACTGTAATAATGGGATTTCTTTTAAAAAAAAAGGAGCAAAAATTCTTTTCGGAGTTAGTTATAACAAATTTCCTGCTTTGAAAAAAATATATGTTTAAATATAAATATACTATTAACCTAACATACATATATATTTTTTTTCAGTATTAAAATTGTGTGCTTTATATATTGCATTTTATAAGCTACTTAATGAAGGGATAATTTTTAAATGTAACTTTTTTTTTAAGATATGGTACTAGAAGTATTGTTTATTTCATCAGGGTTATGACTTAAGCATCAAAAAAGGTTCATCCATACGCATTTGTCAAATTTATCGGATGAAATTAACTTTTGCTTAGCCAGAGGCACAGTAATTTCATGTAGCAAGTTTTTTACTTTTGCTTATTTATCTTTACAGCCAATTCATTGGTTGCATTTTGAAATTGGTTGCTTAGCTTATGCTGTTATTTATCAAGTAATCAATGGATGAATATTTTACTCTGTGAAAATCAATAATCAAATAGTTATCAATGAAACGTCTAGTGAGAATTTTCTGAGCAAACATTCTTATTATTATTATTACTGTTTAATTGTATTTTCAAAGTGATATAAAATATTTGAACTAGACTTTCACTATAATAATTAATAATTTTCAATACTTTATAAGCTAATTATTATATATTAAGGTTATATAAGTGTTTAAAGGATTCCTCTTTTATTTTAAATGTTCATTAAGTCATGTGACCAGTATTTGGTGGCCAATTAAACTAGTACTCATACATTATGTTTATTATCACTTATCTTATATAAAAAAGTTATAAATTTTTGTAATTTTAAATTTAAAGACTTTTTTAAAAATCTGCAATTGGTACAAAAGAGTTTGTTTTGAACCAACTTAATAGCTTACACTGTTATTGCATAATGATTATAGAAAATTTAAATTTTGGTGGCCATTTTGAGGCAAACCCAACACCCAATCATAGCCAATTAAGTATTTTTCTAATCCTCTAATAATGTTTAATCCAAATCTGAAATAAGAATCAAAATCTAAGACAAAATTGTTCACAACCTGTTCACTTACATATTGAATTCAATTATTGTTGAAAATTAGAAAATGAAAACAATGTTTTTTGATTTTCACAAATTTTATTTCATTCGTATTCTAAATAATATATAAAAAAGTAGCACTTTGAACTTTCATGGGAATAATGGGAGTAAAGGGTATAACTTTTAATAAAAGCAAAGTAACAATATCTGAAAACAATTATGACATAGAAATTATTAAATTTCTTTTGTAATTTTGATCTCAGGCAGGTTCAAGACAAAAGCTACTTGTGAATTTTAAAACAGAAAGAACCCATTCAGGAATAATGCTTTATCGTACTAGAACGACTTTATTGTTGTGTACATGAGAACAAACACCTTATAGTTTCTGTTTCTAAGGCTGACAAAAATTTCTTCATTAAAATGAGGTTGCATTGATGTCTACATAAACTTTGTTTAATGTCAGTACAAACCCATACATTTTGATTTTTTCAGATTATAAATTTTCTTTAGATTTACATAAGGTGAAGCCACGAGGGTGGTCTAGTGGTTAATTCATTTTCAAAAATCAGCTGATTTCAAAATCAAGAGTTCTAAGGTACAAATCCCAGTAAAGAGGCAGTTACTTCTATACAAATTTGAATACTAGATTGTGGATACTTGGATTGTATCAGATACGAATTGTGATCTTTGGTGGTTGGGTTTCAATTAACCACACATCTCAGGAATGGTCGACCTGAGACTGTACTATACTACACTTCATTTACATTCATAAATATCATTCTCATTCATCCTTTGAAGAAATTGAAGTAATACCTTACAATGGTTCCGTAGGCTAAACAGAAAAAGAGAGAGAGAGAGTGAGACAGGGACAGAGGGAGAGAGAGAGATTATAAGGTGTGATTTGTTCTCAATCTGAGTTATTATTAAATTTTGTATTCAAGCAAGATTGGCAAAGCGTTTTGTAGGGAGAAGAATCGTGAGGAATGAAAAACTACAGCTACAGTGATATAAAAGTTACAATTATTTAAAACAATCAAACCTAAAATTACAACAAAAAAAACCAATTAATAGATTTATATTTATACTTCAAAATTTATATTTTAACTTCAGTGACTGGTGTTGCTGTTCTCATGTTGTGGGTTTGAGATATCAGCTGATGTCATTATGGATAGCATTTCAGCTAGACAGATAAATATCTAGTATCTGGCTAAAAAATGTGTTGGAACTGAGTCACAGATTGTTGTTATGTGCTTTTCTATATTTGTATATAATGTATTGATTGAGTGTGTTAAAAATATCAAAGTTTTAAAAATTTTAGTAGATTTTTAATTTACTATTATGAGATGGCAGCAAATGTTGACTCTATATTGCTGCTATGTAAGGCTTTTAAGAGTTCTTAATATTTTTTTCTGAAGCTATATTCTGTTAGACCAATTTAGAACATTCTGTAATCAAGTGAGATTTAGTTTAAATTTTCTCAACTTTTGTACTTATTTTCTGTTTATAATGTTTAATTTTTAAAATATGTATAAAGTTAATAATATCTGCTAATATTATCAGAAATGTAATTTGCAAATTCATCCACATTTTAACAAAAAATTTTAATTGACTCATACACAATTAGGGATGCTTTTTTAACACATAAACATATGATAAAAGTTAAAAATTAAATGAAGAGCAGAGATGTAATCTACATTCTTTTGTTCAGGTTCAAATACAGAACATCCTCACTTAAAAAATCAACTTTAGATGTAGGGTGAGAACTATAACATCCGTCAATAGAATTGGCTTTAAGTGCAACTTACAATATTATACAATTTAAAAAATTGGTATTTATAAATTTGGTATACCAACATTATTTTAGAAAATTAATGATAAGTAATTTTAGACAGTGATCCATAATTTGAATAGATGTATAAATGTATACAACATGTTTTGATAATAATTGTATTTTGGTAAAAAAATTTCTTTCTTCTTATATGAGTATTATCATAGCGGTCTAGTATTCTGGATTCAGAAATGAAAAATCTTTTAAAGTCAGTATATAATATAGAACTAATTTTAAAAATAAATTAAATATGGCAAAATAAAGACAGATAATATCTATAAATATTTTAAATCACAATTTTTACTCACAGAGCTACAAAATTTTATTGTTATTAAGAAACAGATTGCTTTACTTTCTAATAGTGTACTACTTTTTATTTATTCAATCAAAAACAGATTCAACAAATTGCTTATTAGCTTTGTTGGCCAAATCTGTTTCTTAGTGAATGCGTCATTTATTTGTATTACATTTACTTTGCTTAGAGGAAATGTTTCTAAACTATAATAGATTAATAGAATTTTATGTACACAACACGGCTTCTGGAAAGAATTCCAGTTACTGTTGCGCACAGTCATTAAAAAAAAATTTCTTATTCTCTCTCTAGGTCTATGCCCAGTTACAGTTATCCTGTTGATTTTATAGTGCATAAAAATGGAGAACCTTATCAGGATTTGAACCAGAACTTTTCAGAAAAAAAAAAGGAAGGAAAAAGGCACTACTAATCCACTACCACCACCATGGAGGATGGCATTTTATTAAGAAAAAATTCAGCCCTATAATAATTTACCCTATTGTTCACTATTTACAATAATCTGTTACCTATTTTGTTGTGTGATTAATTATAGAGATTATACTGTATTTTAACTAATTTCTACTATATATGAGTATTTCTACATTATTGTAATATAGTATCATATATATATCTATCTACATACATAATATTAAACTATTTATTTACTATTAGTAAATTATTTACACACACAATAATAATAACAATGATAAACTTATTAAAAAAATTAAAATTTTTAATAACTTATAAAAAGTCATTTAGAATTACTTTCAATTAAAAAAAAATAATAGATATGACTTTTAAAAATAAATATAAATTGAAACTAAAGCTTAATAAATAAATACATTGTTCATGCCCTCTAAAAACAAATAATATTACAATGAAGAAGACTTTAATTGAAACAATGCTATCATTTTTTAAAAATATTAGAGCAAATTAAAATTAGTTAATGCTGAAAATAAAGTTACTTGAAATTATACTCATGTGATCCAATTATGCTTCTTCTCAATCAAATAATTATATTTGTTCTTAAATATAATCTGCAATATTAAAATGTATTTTGATAATTTAAAATTATAAATAAAATTAAAAAAAAAAAATGTTTAATGTATTTATCTTAAGAAATAAAACTATTTTTTAATTTATGTAATTTTGAAAATTTGTTATATTTTGACCTGAAATTTAAAAAAAAAAAAAAACAAGTAGGTACCTCTTGAAAAAAATTAATTTTATATAAAATATATATATTTATTGAAAAAAGTATGTGATATTGAATACAATAGAATAAGTTTAGAATATACAATGAGATATCTTTCTTGGGCTGTATATAAGATGACCTTTCTTTTAGAGAGGAAAAAATTAAAAATATAACTTGCATGATCTTGGAAGAAAGGAATACACAATTTTTTTCCTTTATAGTGTCAATTGTGTTTTCCTTATCATTATAAAGCACCAAAGCACCTGGGCATCAATCAGATTTCTTTCTCTGATAATATTAATGTTCATTGCAGAGCTAATACATGTGTCTGAATTGTATGAAGATGATATTTATTGAACTGAATATCACCTGTGTTATGGTGGAATTGGTATCCAATTGCAAACTGATATATTTGGTTTAGTGAAAAGGAGAAAAAGAAAGAATTAATTTTCCCTCTCATTTCCTCTTTAGAATCTGGTGTGAAATTATATTATTAAAAAAAAAAAGAAGAGCATCTTGAGATATGTCTTACTCTACCTATGAATATTATTTGAGATTCATTGTTTATTAGTCTCCTAACTAGAATCTTGCTGAAGATTTATTATCCCTTCTTGTTTCCCTTTCCTTATCCTTTCATTCTCTTCAAGAATTCTCAGTACAGAGAGAACTGAAGGATACCAGGCATTCAGAATGTTTTCTGCTGATCTGTCTACTGATCTTATGTAGCACTAATTCATGGCAAAGTAACTTTACTACTGACTATAGCAAGTGTCACTTCCAGTTGTGTGATAGATAAATGCTACTATTGGACAATTATTCCTATCTGTTCTTTCGAGACACTTCTTGAGGTAAAAAGTAATTAACAAAAAGTAATTTAGATATTTTTGTTCACAAGGATATCTGTTTGTAGCAAAATGTTTAAAACTTTACGGTTATGGAATCTAACAATTAATAGAATATATTTTAATTACTATTAAAAATTATTGCAAATTATTTTTATATCTGAAAATATGAAGGAAAAGCTTGCCATATAAATATTGGTATGAAAAATGTTTTGGTTTCAAGTTAACAAGTTATGTGCCAAATAATTTCTGATATAAGTCAACATTTTGTTCATGTTTCAAATATAAAATTAATCTTATTAATAAAATGAGTTCAGTAAGTATATTTTTCAAAACCAAATTCCTTTTCCCTAAGAACTATGTACCTTTCCTGTTTTATGAAATATATGATCTAGCAATGTTGTTTGATATCTAGTTTTATTAAAAGTTTTAAACTTGGTTGATATGAAAGGATATTGTTTAATAGGGAAGATTCTCAAAAAAAGATAATTGATCGAGAAAAGATGAGATATGTAAATTTTTAAACTATATGAATTTAAAATTCTTCTACAAAAATGGAAAAAAAAAATTGGATATAACAGGCATAAACAACTAATAGTTTAAATTATTTCTTAGAGGTGAGAAATAATGTAGAGAGTAAAGATAGAAATACCTCAATTTTCCATGTTATTAGTTGGCATATTTCAAGTTCAATATTAAAAACATCTTTATTTTTAATATAATTTATATGCAATTATCTCAATCAACTATCATCACTGATTAAAAAAAAAACTGAGTAATGTGTAATGCAATGATACAATTAATTGGTAATATAAACATATTAACTCATTATGATAGTATTTTTTTTAATGTACGAGATGTATCCCACAAAATTCCGAGAAAAAACTGCAGCCAGATGCTGCAGTTATCAAGAGAACTAGTTTGTAGACAGTCCATCTCTGATTACAGTGTGCTTTGTTGATGTTCGTCGGATTTTAAAATCGCTGAAAATGACGGAGAGGTCATATCAATGAATTTACATTAAGTTTGCTTCAAACTTGAAAAAAGTTGTGCAGAAGCTATTGAAATGTGCAGAAGGTCTTTGGAAACGAGTGTATGGGCAAAAAACAAATAAAAGAGTGGTACAAGTGGTTTAAAAATAGCCGCACATTTGTTTGAAGTAACCTACGTTCTGACCGACCTTCGACCACAAACAGTGTTTATTGTTTTCTTCAATTATGAAGGCATGGTCCCATGAACATGCTCCAACAGGTCAAATGATTAACAAAAAATTTTATCTTCACGTTCTGAGAAGATTGCGTGACACGGTGAGAAGTAAACGGTCGCATTTTTGATCTACCAGCAACTGGCTTCTTTATCACGATAATGTGCCAGCATATTCATCAAACGTTGTTTAACAGTTTTTGGCAAAACACCAAATTAGGCAACTTTGCCAGCCTCCATACAATCCCGACATAACCCCCGCTACTTTTGGCTGTTTCCAAAACTGAAAATTCCACTCAAAGGGCATTGGTTCAACGACACAGAGACGATTCAGAAGAATGCAACGAGAGCACTTAAGTCCATCCCAAAACTTAATTCCAGAACTGTTTCAGAAAGTGGAAAGACAGATGGGAGCGTGTTGTACAGTCAAATGGGGATTACTTTGAAGAATGCCACAAGCCGGATGATAAAGAGTAATGTCAGTGTATAGAATTCAAAGTAGGTCAGATTCTTTGGGAACAGATCTTGTATATCACTTTCATGCATTTGATTCCCCATTTTCTGGTATTCATATTTCCAGTGGTGCATTATAGGACAGCCAGAACTTGTAAACTTTCACCTCTTTTAAGTTAACTGTCAATCATTTATAAAACTGAGTAACAGCAGTGTTATGAACTACACAAATGTTTATCTTGTTTATGTTCCAACTGTTTCAATCCTATATGTTTGGTATCACACCAAAGTGATGGTAGACTTTACCTTTTTTTACCAACTAACTAGGATCTGAAACTAGAATAAGAGCAACTGAGGGGAGGATAAATGTCTCACTGTAAATGCTCATACAGATTACGGATATGTAACCGATATTTTCCATAGATATACATGGAACTATTCAACATCTCGCACAGTATAATTAAATACTTTGATATTTTAATATTCATAATTATGATGAAAGAATAAACCTGAAGCAAATGTCTTTTCAGGGGAGGGGGGTTACAATATTATTTAAATGTAAGCCATTTATGTAGTTCATAGAAACATTTTTGTGTATATTTTTGGTATTCAAAGTAAAAGAAAAATGTTTGTAGAAAACCTAAAGCTGTTTCAAGTATAAAATATTTTTTCCTTTATTGAAAATACCTTTACCTACTCAGTAATAAGTAGTTTAGATAGTTGTAAATTTAGATTCAATTTACATTTCATAGTGATGAAGTTATCAGGGATTGTATAAAAAAAGTTAAACAAATAACTATTTGAAATACCACAACAAAAATAAACCGAGTATTGTTTGTAATCTTTGTCAAATTCCTTGAAATTAAGATTTTAATGGTCTTATGAGAATCTCCATTACAGGTATTTTATAACTATTAATAAAACAACATTGATTAAGATCATCTTACATACAACTGAAAATTAATTCATCATTGTCAAATATTTCTATATAATTTTTATGTTTTAATTCATTGCGTAAATTATTTCTGAATACTGCATCAATTACAGTAGCTATTACTCATAATATACAGAATATCTTATGTTACAAATAATACATTTATATTTTTTTTTTGTAAAGAATATTTTATAACATCACCTGTTAAAATATAATTTCTGTATTGAAAATAAAAACAACATAAATTATTATTAATAAACACACATACATATATAACTTTCATAATAAATATAAATAATATAAATACGTATTTACACACTACATATACAAAATAATTAAAAATAAGGTAATGAAATAACTATCTTATAGAGCGACCCGGAACAGTGTTCCTTTCAGTTCCGGTTTTTTCAAATAAAAAAAAAAAAAAAATATAACAGAGCACAACCAAATGTCCAGAGTAGGCGTAGTCACAATAACCATGGTTAAATGCTCTAACAAAAAGGGTTTTTTTTTATAAAATTGAAGAAATGAATTAAATAAAATTAAAAGAAAATACACTTAGAGAAACATAATCCACAACTCACATTTCACAAAAAAATCTCAAAAAATTTGTAATACAACACAAAACTCATGTTAATATCAAATAATTATAAAATATAACACATTGATAATATTATATAATGCAAATATCATTTACTTCCTATTACATAAAATTTAATTAATGTTAATTTAATTAATTATTGTTATAATATTCTAAGCATATCATCATGTAATGTAAGTATATGGTTTATAAAATTATTCACCTTTTACTAAAGTATTTAAAATATATATAAAACTTAGTATTCCAGTGTTGCATAATTTCATTTTATAAATAAATATTCTATTAAAGAACCATTATAATATCACTGATATAAGTAAAGAATGATGTATGTGAACCATTAATAGTTGAATTTTCTAAAACGTACAAAAATAATAATGAAATAAAGAAAATGATCTATTATGTTAGTATACTGACTTTATCAATTTATTGTTTTGATTTATAAAAGAATCATAACAGAAGAGTTTACCTCATTATTTATTTTTCGTTTAGAAATGAATTCGTACTGCAAGAAACGAAAGTGTTTCTGTTTGAAATAATCAAATACAGAACTGAGAACAGTTTAAATTGAATGAATTTAAAACGTAAGTTGTCCAGTTACTCGACTGATTATTAATATTTTTGCATTCTACCTTTGTTTCTAGTAATTATTTTCTATAAATTGTGAATGCATAAGTATTATATAGTTGAAATAAATATGAAATTATGTACTTCAGTTCATTTAATATGACAAATTTATTTTCACTTTTCTTTTTATGTGTTTTTTCTGTAAACATTATTTTTTATAAATTTTATAATTAATTGAAAGGGATCACTTATATCTACGCACCATAAGTCCTCTTCAGCTGTGGCTTATTAAGCTTCCATTCAGAGATATCCCCCCTGATATGGGGAGATATACCTTTCCTTTTTTATAAACCTGATTTAAAATATAATAATTTATTCTGTAAAATAAATATTATTTTCTAACTACGATATAAAAGAGAATGAAGGAAAAAAATTGGTAAGATATGAAAGAAAAAAAAAATCTGAAACTATATTATAGTGACAATTACAGGTGATAAGAAATTTTTTTCATCAGGAAGGTGATGTGCATACAAAAATATCAACATTAAAATTGAAGATAAAAAATTTATTTAAAAGAAATTAAGCAAAAATGATTTACTATTTTTGTTTAATTAATACTGTAAAAGCTTAATTAAACAATTAAAATATTTAAAAAAATTTAATATTGTATTAAAAATGTTGTTGCACTTAGATTTTTTGTATTGTAAACATCAATAATATTTCAGGAAATATATAAAAAGTTGAAGAAATGAAATATTTCACTATTTTAAATATTATTACGTGCAAATCAAGATAGTGCATGTTGAAAAGAAATATAATTATATTTTTGGTGACTGATGGATGATTAAAAAGATTAATAAATATTACTTACAGGTTTTTTTTGAGCTTTTGAATTTTTCTGGTTCTGTACTTGTATCTTGTTGTCCTTTTGAACCTATCAAAGTAACATTACATTTGACATGGACCAAAAATTTAAACAGGTAAAAATATAATTGCTGAAAATTTATGAGTTTTTAACAGTTATGTGATGTATAAATGTATAATAATTAAGGTAACAGTAAAATGAAAGCTAAAAATCTCAAAAATTTGTTATCAGTACAGGTTGTTTATATAGGTATGTTTGATTCTACAGTGTAGTTTTTTAATGGAATCATGTAACATTTTTTGGTTTCTTAAATGATGTTTGCTGTAATTTAAACAAATACATAATTTCCAGCTGAAAAATGTTTCCAGTTCCATATTTACATAAATTGTATTTCATTTTATTACTGTAATAGAATAAACACACTGATTATATTAGCATACTACCTAATAGAATAATAAAACAGAATTGGACAATTAATTGTAACTTGCCATTTGATTCTTTGATCACCTTAATGCTTGATTTTTTAATATACGAGTAACTTCAATAAAAAATTAAAAAAAAAATATTTGTTATTTTAACTAATAGTTAAATAATAATAATTTAATGTAAAAACAAAAACTAATAAGATAAAATATATCAGCAAGAATAAATAAAACATTTTGTTCGTGATTTTTTTTGTCTAATCCTATATTGAATGCAGAAAATTTTTTTTCAGATTAAAAAGGCTTCAAAAATTAAAACAAACATAAGTCACCCATAACAGTTTCAAATTTGTTTGTATTAATTTAAATAGATCAACAGATATGTATTAATAACCAACATAGTTAAACTCACTTGTTTTTACATTAACTTCTAAGATAGTTCGTTTACTTTCAGATTTAAATGAAAAAAAAAATTTTAATCAAATTATTTCTTATTATTAAAAAAAAAAAATTATATATATTGTTATTTTATTAAATATATCATCAAACATCTTAATTATTTTCAATCTAATTTATTTTATTTTATATTTTACATTCAAAGTATTATGATTGTATTAATAATGATAGATAATTAAGTCAAAAATATTAAAAAAATTTTTTTTACTGTAAGTTTTAATTAAAAATCAAGATTGACCTAAGGATTAAATATATTTTTCCGACAATGAGTTCAAATTTTATTATTCTATTATATGGTTCATTCATTAAAACTGATATTAATTACATGAAAGTAGAATATTTGCAATGTTTGAATTATTTAAACAAAATTCTAACTGTATACTACTTCTTCTAAAAATTTATTGATTTCTATTTTATATTGATATCACCAAATAGAAGTGATCAAGAATAGAAGTAAAATTGGTGTATTAATTAATTAGATAGTACATGCTACTTCTAAGACAGTTAGTACAAATGCAGCTCAATAGGGAATTGTAAAATATGCTTAGTGTTTAGCAATTAAGTTTCTTCCTCTATGTTACTGTATGAAAGTAATTAAAACTGTGGATAATTGGTTTACCTTCTTTTCACAAGATTCTCTGCTCAAACAACAAAACCCTATTTCTTTAAAATGTGCATTATTTTTACTGTTTATTACTGATGATGATATGAGTTACTGTTACTATTTTTTCTTCTTTCATACCACAAGGTAATTCAGTTTATAAAACAAATGTAAATTTCCTATTCTATATTTGTCCAAATTAAATTAATGTATTTTATTATTTCTATAAAATATATTATAAAATCTTATTAATGAGTATTTAGAGTATTCCATTTAATTTGAACAGGAGGGATAAAAAATACAATAGACTTCATGTATTCAGATTTGTAAATTAGTTTTGTTTGTAAAATAAAGTAAAAAACAAATTAAAAATAAAATTAATTAATGTTCCAAAAATTGCTGTATTTAATTACAGTGGTATTTTTTTAAATTTTAATTAATAAGATGATGTTGGTGGGAGAGATTTCTGATTAGGATTTCCTTCCATTTACGTTTATAGGAATTGTACAATGTTCAGAGTGTATTCAGAGTGTTTGCATATATGTCATACATTGGAGCATTTTCATGTAATTTTAAATGCAACATCATGTTCAAAATTTGTAAACTGTGTAAAAATCAAAGTGACCCAATTATGTATCTTTAACCACTGTTTATATTTGCTTATAATATGTAGGTGTCATCAATAAGTTTTAGATACAATATTAATTTAAAATATTTTTCAGTTGGTTTGGTATACTATTTTTAGTCCAGATGGATTGGTAGATAGATTTAGTCCAGATGGTGGTGTTTATTGTATTTAATTTAAGAATATTAAAAAAAAAAAAAGAAAAAGAGGTATCAGGGTAATTTAGTGTTTATTTACAAGTTACAACATAATAAACAGTGGATTAAGCAATACATTGTATACCATTAGATCACAGTGTGCAAAATTACTGCATTTATGTACTTCAAAAGCCAAACAGAATCCTTAAGGTTCTAGTAAGGGCATGCATTTATGTGAAAGAAACGTTAAGACACATAGAGACACGTTGAATTAGAAAACTACTTTATCAGAGTCAAAAGAATAACAGACACAGATAACTTCTTTCTAGTAACATTTGGGTCCTTCTGCAAGGAATAATATTAAACTGAAATGCTACTTTTCAAAGTTGAAGGTTCTGAAGTTGAAATCCTGTAAAAGCTAGTTGCTTTTTTACAGATTTGAGTACTAGAAATGGATACCTATGTACTTTGGTGGTTGGGGTCAATTAACCACATATCTTAGAGGAATAGTTGGCCTGAGTCTGTACGAGCCTATACCTCATTTACTTGTCAACACACCATTTTCATCTCATTGGGCCATCAGGAAGTTGCTTATTGTTTACAAGTTGACAGGTTGCAACGTATACATTAAGGAATAGAACAAAAAAAAGAAATATACGAGTATTAAGAAAGTAAGTGAAACTACAAGAATTCCGCCTTCTTCTCTTTTTAAATGGGTTGATTAATATTTAATATTTGTATGACAGATAAAACTTAAATATCAGAAATCTTTAGTCCTGATTTTATTTTTATGTAAAATAATTTTGATAACTCTTCTAATAATACATCTTTTTTTTTTTTTTTATAAATAATAAACTCTGGTCAAACATGTATTAAAAAATACGCAACAGAACAATTTTAATAATATCTATAGAAACAGCACTGCTACGAGTATTATTTTTTACCCTGATGATTTCAATTCTACTATATTACTCTATAAAACTTTCAGAGCAAAAAAATTAAATCTATGAACATGATTCAAAAGAATGTTTCATGATAATATCAATATTACAAAAACTTTTTTATTCTTTTTTTTTTTTTAGAATTATTGAGAATTTTCATAAATTAATTAAATAAAATTTGAATTTCAAAATTAAATCTGAAAATGTTGTTTAGTTAAGTTGAAAACATAAGGTATAATTTTTTTATAAAAATTATTTTGACTAAAACATGAGTAATTTTACAACTTTTTCTGTATAATTATTTACTTCTTATTCTAATTATTATATAGCAGCTTAGTTTTAATTCTAATTAATTTCAAGAAGAAACAAAAACATTTACAAATGAGACCACTAGTATCAAAGTCAGCTATCTCCAATATTTTTCCAAATTGACTTATTAACCCACCGGTTTGGTCTAGTAGTGAACTTGTCATTGTAAATCAGCTAATTTCAAAGTCAAGAGTTCTAAGGTTCAAATCCTAGTAAAGGCTATACATTTTTTATGGATTTGAATACTAGATTGTGGATACTGTTATTCTTTGGTGGTTGGGTTTCAATTAATTACACATCTCAGGAATGTACACGACTACACTTCATTTACATTCATATATATCATCATCCAAGTAATAACTTACGGTGGTTCCGTAAGGTAGTAAACACTCTGGCTAAAAAGAAAAAATTGAGTTTTTTATTTGAGAATTCTCATTATAAAAATCTCTACAAGAATATACAGTGAGTTGGATTAAAACTTGAATAAATCCTTGTTAATTTGTAATTTAAAAATCAGTGTTCAGAACAAAGTTGGCTATCTCCACCACTAGTTAGTTTTAAACATGATCCCTCTAAAGCAGCCAACGAGTGAGCATTCTGTCACATGACACAACAACTGGAATTTTGTTTTAAAGTTGTTTGAATTATAATATGGAAGAATAAATAACATTAGTTTCTCCAATGAAAGTCAGAACGAAAATTCGTCAACTTGAGAAGTGAAAAGAAATTTAGCAAAACAGTGAGGTTAGTTAAGCTGTTATTTTATTTTTGTGTTTCTGTAAGCCTAATACTTAAAAAATCACACTTGAGATGCAATTTTTAATTTTTTTCAGTGATCAAAATAAGGCGTGTTTATACAAAATGGCTTGATATACCATAAGTAGGCCTTATTTTATTTTTCTTTACAGGTAGTGCTTATTTTAGACACATTTAATAGATGTTTTAATCTGGGTTTTAAGATCCCAGTTCTGATATGTGTTCAACTTGTATTATGCTCACCAAGCAAATGAAGGTGGAAAAAGATCAGGTCATTTGAAAAGTGAATTAAATTTTGAAAATTGTACAAACTATTTATAAGATACTTTTTCAAAAGGCTCAAACCATTGCATCTGCACTATTTCATAAATTAAATTCTATAGATATGAGTGCAGTCCATACAAGCAAATAAGACTTAATTGCACAAATTATACCAATATGAAAATATAATTAGTATTTTTTCTTCCGTTGAAAAGTCTGGTAATGATTGTATAGTAAATGACTGGAAGAGTGAGGCTGTAATATTATTAACGAACACTAGTTCATGGCATTTAAAGATTTTCTTATGTAAATGTTTTTTTTTAAAAAGGTGAAAGGTTTCACGTACAGTTTTAATTTGAGGTAACAGTTTTATAACACACCATGTGGTTGGTACATATCCATTTATAAGAAAGATTTGTTAACTGATCATATCCAGTGTAATGAAATAACTGTAGGAAATTTAGAAATTATAAATGCTGCAAAGATCAAAGATCAGAAGAATCTTTTGGAGATGCCCTATAGGGAAAATTGGTGAGAAATCAAACCATTTTAGAACTATGTTGATGTTGAAAAAAATTATCTAGCCCCAAGTCGACCCTCCCACAGAAGAAAAACTGTGTGAACCATATAATGAAGATGATGAATTAAATTGCCTTTATATTTAGATTCTTTGCAATTAATTACTTCTCTTCAATGAATATAGAAAATAACTTTTCAGTGGTGTAAATTGTGTTACTAGTTTTATTTTTTTTTTTGTTTTTAAAGAAATTTTTTTTTTTTTTAAAGTAAATTAGATGAACAAACACTGATAAGGCATATTGATACATTTTCTTTTGGAAGTCTGGTAAACTATTTAGCAGCTATTCTGGAGAATTTTTTCTACATACCAAGAAAAGTAGCTATTAAACTAATGAAATCAAGAAAGAAACACTTTATTTTGACCACATGTAACATTTAAAAACATAATTACTAAGTAAAGAATTAGTATTTTTGAAGCCATATGATTGGAATAAATTTCAGAACAAACATGGTGTTATATTCATGAGTGAGAATAAAACACGACAAGCTCCATAATTTGATCTGTATTTCTACAATAACCTGTCAAACTGATTATGCAGTGCTGTGATACCATAGCACCATAGGAAGCACTATGGCTAAAATTTGACAATGAAAAAATTTCACTTGCTTAATAGCTAAATAGTTTTTACGCTCTTGACAAATTCATTTAAGTGAAGTTTTGAGTTTGATATAATAGTCTCAAATAATTGATGAATTAATAACCTGACATATGTGTGAAGCATAAGGAAGCATAAAGGAAGACTAATGTCTTCCTTTGGAGGAACTAGAGCTGGGAGTCCTGACTGGAAGTAAAAGTAACAGGTATTTTGTACTAGTATTAAAAAGCATCAGTTACTGTTGAGGATAATTTAATATAAATAATATTTTCCAAAGGAGTTTAATCAGATACTGTCCTGTATTTTCCTTTAATAATTAATAATTATGTCCTTCTGCATTTATTAATTAAGTACTTAAAGGAGCTGTTCACCAAAACCAATAACAATTAAGCAAAAACTGTTACTGCAAATGATATATTATTTGAATGATATAAGGTATGGTGACAAAATGATAATATCTGATACACTAGCTGATTTAGTAGGAACATAACTTCGACTTTAATTAAAATCTGTAAAAAAAATTGGTTGTTAAGCAAAGAAGATGATAAGACATCTAATCTTGTGTAGCGATTAGATTAGTGATGAAATTACTAATTACACAGGTTTTCTGTTGAGCTACGAGGTATATAAGCTGGGATCACAAAATTACAATGCATAGAAAAGAAAACAAGAGAAGTATTTCTCAAACGTGAACTAAGTCTAAAACTGTATCTGAATCTGATGAAATATATTATTTTATTTTATAATGAGTTGGACTAAAGCTTCTCTTTATAAAAATATTTGAGGTCCTTGAGATGTTAGTGTTTTGACAAAAGACAAATATAAAAATGGCTGGAGATAAAAATGAAGAGGTCTAGTAAGAGTAGTTAGAGCAAAGAATTGTTGGAACACTAACTCTATTAAATAAACCACCTAATACAGAATGTTGAGATCTCGCATCCTCAGTCATGATTGAAATAATTCCGTCATTTCATAATAAAGAATTGCTTATTAATTTACATGATTGCTGCTATTTGCTACAGGTTTTATAAGGTCATCTCCCAAAAACACCGGTTTATCAAATATATAGAATGTTTATTTTTATTAGATAGTCTGTCATTAGATAAACCTAATTTATTATTTTTGTAATTTCTATAATCTAGAAATATAGTTTTAAAGGATCTATGGACTGGACAGAAAAATCTTTCCGCATGTGGTCTTGCATTGACGATCTCGGAATGTATAACTCTGCAGAATTATGCGATGATTTCATCGGTGATCATTGAATCGATGCCTCAACAGCAGCATACATCTCAGCTTGTGTCCTCGGCCTCCTACTGCGTGACGCACCAAGAACAGTTCCCGTTACAAAAGTTTTTTCCCTATATCAGTAACTTTTACCGTGACGGTCACGATTTTCCAAAATGCACAAAGAAGTAAGTCATTTCACAATTTTCTACCAGTATGTGAACATTCGAGGATTCACATATAAGATAACGAACGCTCTTCGTTAGTGAATGCACTCGTGTCCTCCATCATTACACCTCACTATGACTATGTCATCCCACCAGGAATGAATACATCCAACGACCTTCACCATGGCTTATTCTACCCATCTTTTCCAGCAGAAGTGAGTGAAAGCTGAATTTATTATAATATAAATGAACGTCCACATAGTATTTCTTTTTTCTATAAAAATATCACTATAATAATGGTGGTATTTAACCAACAATTATATTTATTAATATACAGTTTTTTGTAAAAGTTATTTATAAAATAAATACATTTATATTATTTATAGAATTTAATTTTATAAATTCCACTCAAATTTTTAATTTTTTAAAATTATTTTTGTTATCTAAATGTTTTATGTGATTTTTTGTTTGTTGGTTTGCATATTTCTTTATTGTAAGTTATAAGTTGTATTGTAAGTTATTATAAGTAATGTTTTCAATGATATTATAAGTATACAAATATTTTATGTATATTTTCTCACTCTTTTGTGCATTAATATGTATTGACTGAAAGTAGTTATTGGATTTTTATAAATATCATCAATTAAAGTAGTATTATATCCATTGTCAATCGCAATATGTTTTGTGATGTTTTTTTCATTATTTAACTTTTCTTTGTTATTATGTATGATTGTTCTATTAATAATATTTGTGTTAAGTGTTAATTTAATGGGCAAGGGTCATTTTTATACAATAATGGATTTATTTAAATCATGACTGGCTGAGAATGCAGGATCCCATGAAAGTAATTTCATGAAAAATTAAGGTAAGATATGTCTTAACCTCTCAATATTATGTACTATTTGGGTTGTTTCATAGAATTAAAATTTTATTTAACAGTCACAGGAATAAAATGAATCTTAAAGAGATAGTACTATCTTAAGATAGTATCTTAAAAAAATATTAGAAGACCTGTTGTGGCTTCGCTAGCACTATAAAGTTACTTGCATTTCATCAGGGTCAGGGAATATTTAGCTGGTCATTTTTGCACAGCCTTTCTATCTAGCAAGAGGGTTCTATCATGCAAAATATAGTTTTATTTATTATTATTTTAGTAATGAATAAAACTTAAAGCCCATATAATTTATAAAAAAAGTTCAGTGTGTTGTAGTTTCTTCAGAGCAACAGTTTGGTCAGTCCAAGCATAAATTTTTTATTGATCTAAGAATCTGAGTTTCAAAACAGCCGGCCTCCACCTTAAAAATATAGCTTATAACTGCTTACCCGTACTTAGTACAGGTAAACATATGTTTTTCCCGGTTTTTATCATTACTTGACAAACACTACTAGGAAGGGACCGTACTTCGTTTCCTTTTTTTTTATTACTTTTATTTTATGTTTTTTAATCAAGTGACCGGAGGCAGATGTACCCAGTCGCATTCGTACCCACAGTAACAGTGGCTGTGTTGGTTAAGCTGCCATGCTATAAAACCGTCGCAGCCATTAAAATATTGAAATTCAAAAATGGTCCCAATTCTAATGAATATCTTGTTTAGTATAGTTGAAAATGGAGAAAATTTGCAAGCATTGTTCAATTATTTTTTTTATGATTCTTCACCCCCTTTCAAGGTTGTATTTCGAAAATCTAGAAATTGGTTTTTAGATATGTACATGAAAATTACACATACCAAAAATCAAGTTGGTATCTTTGTTTCTTACAGAAAAATTAAAAATACTAGTCGGCAAAAAAAAAATTAAATCCACGTTAACTGTTTAAACCGAGAAATTAAAAAAAAGATAATCGGGTTTAAAAAAAAATCAAAATCCATTTTAACCCTTTAAACTTCCTATTTCAAAAAATCTAGCAATTAGTTTTTAAATATTTACATAAAGACGCAACACACCAAAAATCAACCTGATATCTTAATTTTACTGAGAAATTAAAAGAAATAGTAAATTTAATTGTTATTTCATTTTAACCCTAACTCGAAATTAAAAAAAAAAATCCTTTCTTAGTGTGCACTAACACCGTAAGAAGAACATGCAAAACAAATTTTTATCAATTTATCTGAATTATATAAACCGTCAGTTAAAAGTAATGACGCGCCCGTTAAAAGAAAGACAAAGTAGCAAGGGACATCAGTCCAGGCTCTGCGAATTGTAAGGAGGAAATGCAAACTCTCGCCACCCTTGCGTTCGGTTCCATATATATAATATTAAGATATATTATTATATTATATATATAATTAATAGGATTTAAATACAACCTAACAATTCAGAGGAAAAAATCCTATTTTTTTATGTCTGACGTACAAAAACTTTGTTTAAAGGGTAATAAATACATAAAACATTTAAACAAAACTTGTAGAGAATTTAATTCTGAACAAAACGGTGAAAGATAAGTTGAATAAAACAAAAAAAAAGTTGGTATTTCCATTCACTTAAAAACGAAAGCGTCACTTTAAAACGATTGATTGAATATTATAAGCAATTTGATGATTTATTATAAGCAATTTTGGTGGGCCACCAAAATCGCCTGATTGATCACCTTAAATTTTTGCGTCTGGGAATGGATGATAAACAATGTATACACAAAAATATCGTGAGAAATTAATTGTCCGCATTGGATGAGCAACTTAAAGACAGCCCCTGAAGAACTAAAATGAGCAACAAAGCATGCCAAGAAAAATGTTCTGAAAATGGCGGGCTTATTTTTGAATATTTATTTTAACTAGTACATATGGTCTAGCTTGCCATTTCTAAATAAGATTTGAATTTTCTCTAACTTTTCTTTGTTTTATTCAATTTGTCTTACTCCATTTTGTTCAGAATTAAGTTCTCTTCAAGTTTTGTGTATTTATCAGCTAATTAAATTTAAAATTTTTTAAAAGTTATTGTACGTCAATCATAAAAAAAACGTTTTTTTACTCCAATTCATTGGTTTTCATCCTAGATTTCTCAATAACTACTTCAGATACGGTTCTAGGACATATTTATCAATTTTCAGGTTAAAAACCAAAAGAAATCATTAATTCTGCTACTTAATTAACTCTAAAAATTTCAGTACGACCACCATTTTATCGGGGTAGCTGAAATTTGAGTGATATCTTTCATTAGCCATAACTCGAAAACGAAGCATTTTAGGACATATGTTTTGAATTATGTCTATTACTTTCACGAGTAGAATAGGTGATGAAATTCTCGAGGGAATTTCGTAATATACTCTATATATATACATTTTTTTTTCTTTATCTGTTTAGCCTCCGGAACTACCGTAAGGTATTACTTCAGAGGATGAATGAGGATCATGTGTATGAA
>JAAAKQ030460532.1:0-24243 GCA_010016005.3 Zanna intricata | reverse complement strand
GCTAGCCGTAACTCGCTAACAAAACGTTTTCAGGCATATGTTTACTGGAAACTTTTTTCTTATTTTTAGATATAGAACCCGTTTCCGAGAGATTGCCGTGCAGTTTTAATACACCTGTATATGTACGTAGATTAGCAGTTGAAAGCCTTAATGGAAGTAAATCTTTACCAAAATTTAAGGAATTTCAGTTATCAACTACTGTATGCCGAAGATTAACATACAGTTGAAATATTGGAAAGTGGAAATTTTACTATGAGGAGACTAAATACTTTACTGAATGAAATTGTGCAAGTTAACAATTTGAAGATTTAAATTTTTGTTCAGTGACTGTTTTAAGAAGTGAGTAATTGCTTACTTATGCGGTTAAAATAAAGGAATATCGTTAAATAACACAGTTTATTTTACATTATACACATATTATTTTTTAAATATTGTTTATTTATTTTTTAGATGATGAAAACATGATTGTCCCTGCTGGTTCAACTTTATACATGATGCTGTACAACATGCATAGAAATCCAAAATACTGGACTCATCCAAATGAATTCTATCCTGATCATTTTTTACCAGAAAATGAAGCAGCAAGACCAAAATATAGTTACCTACCATTTAGTTATGGTTTACGTATGTGTCCAGGTAAATAATTTTTTTTTCTTCCATCACAAACAGATAATAGAATCATATAATTTTTTTTCAATTTGGCCACTAAGGATCATGTTACGATTTTTATTTTCCCATGTTCTGATATTTACTCTTTTCCCAACATTTCATTATCATTATCAATTTACTGTGCTATTTTTTTGGCAGGTCTGGTAGATTCAGAAGTGTATCCTCAACGCAGACAGTTGGATGATGTTCATCATATTTTGTACAAATTAATGCATGTAGACTATTTGCGGGCTTGATATTATAGGGTCGGGGTTAGATCTGTGAGTTATTTTCCGAAACTGGGTCGAATGGGTCATAGTGGAGAAATTCACAAATTACTTAGCAAAAGAAAGTATTGCTGAGAAGGTGCTGATTGAGCTTTCCCGCTTTCTGTTTCTATTTTTGTTTTATATTCATGGTTTGTTTGTTGTTCTAATATTCTTTGTTATTGCATGTTGAACTCAACTCTTTACTTTTCAGTAGTGGATTTCAATTCCTTATTTTTGTTATTCACTCTTGTTGAGACTAAGTTCAGAAGTGCTTAGTTTAGTATTTTTAGTATTTTCTTTTCTTAAGGGTTCTTAATGATAGTAGTACACCAACTGGAATGTCACACATGGCATTTACATCGATAGCATCCTGCCTGAGACATGAACAAGGCTGATAGGTGCCTTTTGCAGAGGTTTTGAAAATTATCTCCAATAAAATTCATAAGGACTAGGCACGGAGGGGGTGGTATGGTGAACTGCCACATGGAAGAATGTCTTCCCCTACGGGGTCAGGATGTGCTATTTCTTTCTTTCTTCTGTTCATTTGATCTTAATTCTTAGTTTTATATTTTGGTATCAAAACCTTCCAATTTTTGGATTTTTCTCTAAAAATTTTACTAAACTGGATTTCCTCTTCACAATCGGGTTTTTTCTCAGATCCTTTCCGTCTTCTGAGAATTATCAAGTTAATTCAGTTTTAAGGAATTCAAATATTTTCTTTGTCAAACTATTTTTGTACATTCTTCAAAGATACCCATACAAAAAAGAGCCTTTTTTCTCATTGAATTAGAAAGTTTTTTTGGAGTATTTCACAATTATGTTTTTATTCTCCAGGTTTAATTCTCTTTTGAGGATCATATTTTTTCTAATTTTTTTATTTCTTCTTTATTGTTTAGATTTAATTACTATGTTTTCTTATTTTCACAGTTATAGAAAAGTTTTTCTACTTTAATCTCCTTTGGTAATTCAGTATGCTTTCTCCATTTTCCTTAATCTTTCATGTATCACCAGTTTGTTGGATAGTTTTTTCATAAACATTTAAACTTTTCATTTTTTTGAATTTCGCAAAATTTGAGTTTAATGAATTAGGTACACTTTTTTATTTGTCAAGAATTTAGTTTTTTCAGTTCATTTTAAGATTTTTAATCAATTTCCCCCCATTTCTCTGAGAAAGTTAAATTGAATTTCTGCAGATTTAATATTTAGTGCCAGAAGTGCCAAATCATCTTCAAAGCTAAAAAGTTTATCTTGATCCCTTGTTTTCTTTATTTTCATACTCAATATTGTAAAATTCTCCTGATTAAATATTCCCGTCAAATTATTTTTTCTAAAACTCTGTTAAAAAGAACCACTGATTTTCAGTCTCCTTGTCTGATAATAATTTGATCATTTTTTGAATAAATTTCTGGTTTTAGGATCGATTCCAAATACTTCTAGAGCATTAAATAAAGTTTATCTGTCTATCAAGACTTAGAGTTTTCTAAAATCCATAAAAACATTACTACGTAGTGATTAGTGGATATTGTTTTATGTTTAATTATACTTTTCAAACTGAAAGTTTGTTTTAAATATGATTTACTTTTTCAAAATACTCAGTAATATTCTTCTAGATTTTCAAGTAGTATTATTAGTAGTTATGGAGAATTTTGGATAAATAATATAAGGAACTGGTAGTATGAAAGTATCTCTATAATTATTGACCCTCTTTATTATACAACAGATGAATTAAGGCAATTTTACTATGGGTAGGAATTTTTTCCTCCTCCTAGATATTTAAGAAGATGCCAGACTCTGTGGCAAGAATGGTAGCATCTCAGTTTTTCATCCTGAGGTCCTGAGTTCAAATCCCAGTCAGGCATGGCATCTTCACATACTATAAAAATTCCATTTCAATTCATCCTCTGATGTAACATCTAACGATGATCCTGGAGGCTAAAAAAATAAAAGATATTGTATTGTTTAAGATTAACTAACCTTGAATTTTATCTGGCTAGTTTTACATGTCTGAGTTCATTAAATTTTTTTCAGAAGGTTTGTTAAATTTTAAGGGTTTGATTGCTTCTTTGATTTATTTATTTTTTGGAGGTTCTGAATCTGGAATTTACTAGTTACTGGATTAAAAAATTAATGTTTGTCTAAGCTCATTGCAGTGTAAAACTTTTATGAAATAATCAACTAAAATTTTACATTTTCTTTCTTTTTAAAGCAGAGACAAAAAATTAATTACCGTTTATTTTGATCAGAAGGTTTAATAGAAGTCTCTGGAATTATCTCTAGAGAATCATATTGCAATTTCTCTAGGATATTTTTCAAAATTTTTCCTGGCATTTTGGAAGTTTATTTTCCTTTTTTTTGAATTTTTTAAAATCTTTTGATTTTTTTTGTGTTTTCTGTGCTTTTTTCTTTTCACTGATCTTTTACTCAATAATTTTTATTTTACCAATTATGTTTTTTCTAATTCAAACCAATTTCTAAATTTTGTATTCTATTTTCTAAGATTTCTTCATTCAGTTTTATTCCTTAATTTTAGTTTTTAATTTTGATTCCAGGTTTTTGCATTTTGTTCTTGTGCAGAAACTTTATTTTAATTTTGGAAAGATAATGAATGATCATGATTGAAACTGACACTTCTTTGGAATTTTTACTTATTATTTCTTTAAAATTTTCATTAGAAATTACTTCATGATCAAGTTTAAATTCTCAAAGATTTGGACAAAAAACTGACTTGCTTAGGTCAAAAGTTTTAAAAATAAGTTGACTTTTCTGTTGATAAGTTTACGTAAATTAACTTATCTCCATTTTGATTTGTTATCTTATGGCCAGAATAATTTCCTACAGTTCTTTTGAATTTCTTTTTCCATTTCATTGGCACATTGAAAAATTCTAAAAAAATTTTGACATTGGAATTCAGAATTTTAGAAATTTCTGATTCTAGAAGTTTGCAGAAATCTTCTACTTTCTTCAAGTTGTTTTGATTATTCAGTGTATAGCAGAGAAAAGTTTGTTTTCGCAGTTGAGATTAAATGGAGATTCTGTACAGGTGGATATAAAATCAAACAAATCGATAATATTTATGCACGAAGAAAGCAGTTCCTAGGAGTGTGCATTTTTTAAGGAAATTCTATGGGTTTTCCTATAAATATTCTGAAATTTTTAGTACTAAAAATATTTTCAACTAATAATTTAGTTTCTTAAGCCACCAGAATTATTTTATCTTCTAAAACTTCAGTTTTTAAGATAAGGATTTGAGAGTTGATTTTAGAGTTTTAAAAAATATTTATTTTTTAATTTAAATTTTAAAGTTTGTAGGTTCAAAAGTGCTCCGATTCACTTTTGTACACTGGTTAGGGTTCCTAGAATCCTTTGACCCAAATAAACTGTATAAAATGTAAATGGATATCCTTTTGAATTTCCATCCGAAGTAGAATTCCTTCAAAATAAACTTTCCATTGTGCATAAAAGTTATTTAGAGTATTTTAAAGAGTAGTGTTTCTGTTAACCCAGAATGAGACCAGTATGTTAAGTTGGGCCGGCCTCTGTGGCGGAGTGGTAGCATCTCGGCCTTTCATCCAGAAGTCCCAGATTCGAATCCCAGTCAGGCATGGCATTTTTCACACACGCTACAATTCATTCATCTCATCCCTCTGAAGATATACTTAACTGTGATTCTGGAGGTTAAACAAAAAAAGTATGTTAAACTGGAATTCTCTTGTTTAGTTCGACTAAAAGAAAAAATTTTTTTTCACCTCTACAGGCAACATGGGATCAAGAGAATCATTTCCTTGCACCCAAAGAAAGTACTTATCCTTACTCCCCAAAATGTAATTATCAATTATTTAGTTATCAATAGTTAGGGTCATATATTTCCCAGAATTTTTATTTTTCTTCAATCAAAATATAAATATGGTAATGAAATAAAATAATTCTTATTATTTACAACAAAAAATAACTAATAACTGTAGATATTTCATAAAACAAAAACAAAACCTAAACCAAAATTATTATCCATATCCATGAGTAGAATAAAAAAAAAACAAATTAAGATGAAAGATTCAGAATTATTGATTTAAATTAAACATGTAAATTTAAGTTATTTAATAATTATTTTATAAATTAAAAAAGTAATTCTAATTTTTAGAATGAAGAAATTAAAAAAATGATAACTCAAGATATATTTTTTCATGTTTCAGGACATAAATATGGTACTTATTCATTAAAAGTTGTATTATCAACTGTTTTAAGACGATTCAAGGTAATATCAGACCTTAAACCAAACGAACTTAGATACAGAGTGGCAATTATGCTTGAGTTAGCCAATGGATACCCATTACAACTTGAACCAAGAACATCAAGATAAAAATCTTCCTTAAAGTCAAAAAAATCAATGAAAAATAAAATAAACTTACTGCACTTAATTTTTTAAATTATTTTATAATTATTAAGTACAAATAAAATAAACACATCTTTTATTTTTAATTTCTTAAAAACACTTTTTCTATTCTGCCATCAATTTTTGTGGTTATTATGAGCACATAAATTGTATTAGAGCTCATTAATGCTAACAGAATGCAATCAACTGTACCCAATATTAACAATCAATTTTTGATTCTTAGTGATCTAACAATGAGAACTAAATACGGAATTATAAAATAGGTCTAGATTTAAAGAGGATAAGCATGAAAGATAGTATTGTTAGAATGAAACAACTATGCTACATAAGCCGGCCTCGGTGGCACAAGTGGTAGCGTCTTGGCTTTTCATCCGGAGGTCCCGGGTTCAAATCCCAGTCAGGCATGGCATTTTTACACATGACAAATCATTGATCTCATGCTTTGATGTATTACCTAATGGTAATTCCAGAGGTTAAAAAAAAAACTGTAATACATAAGATGGTGAGTAGTTGATGGTTTTTAATGAAGTGTATTTAATGCCATTCATCACTTCTTCATTTTTAAAAAATTAAATTAAAAAAGAAAAATTCTAAAAATAATTCCTGCTTACTAGAGCATAGGCATCTTTGACTTCAGCTATCAACTTATTTCTACATATCACTAACCATCACAGCAAATTCTGCAGACTATATTGTTCATTAAAAATCATTCTGAACTGTAAATAATTTATATCAGGACAACCTTATATCAGGATACCTTGAGGATCTGATCGAGGGTTGATGTAGAGGGTCTTTAACTCAATTAGCCTACACCTTTTATATAAGAGTCAATAGTCATATGCAAATACTGGTACCCAAGGTAACCTCCATGCCACTGGTGACTTACAGTCACCAGTGGCATGGAGGTAACATAACATCACCATTCCACTTTACAATCTCAGGCTACTAAGGTTTAGATTCATGGAGTAGTTATGACCACATCACTAAAGGCAGTATAAATAATTTGTATTTTCTAAAAATATACTCTGCCTTCTTCCTGGATCATATACTGTCTTTGTTTGACTTACTTCTGCATCATGCCTTGACAGGCCAAACCTGCACCCTCATATCACACAACAAGTATTGGTCTCAGGGCGGCTGGGGGCAGCTCTTTAGTTGATCGCTTATCAGCAGAATGATTTAGATATACTGAGTTACCTAGAGCAGTTTAACTGCATAAAAGTAAGTGGTCTTGACCAAAGCCTCTGGTGGGATCCAGACTAGATCTACCTCAAAAAATTCCATCGCTCTCAGCAAATAACTCACTACTTCATGAAAAAAAAAGAGAAAAACAAATACATGATTATAAATAAATACAAGTTTTTATTATCAGAACACTTAGCAATATATTACCATACATATATAAATATATATATATTAATTAATATATTACAATTGATATACAAAATATATTTACAACATTTAATATAAATGTTATCAGATAATGATATTAATTTTATGATTGCAAATAAAATTCTGAGGTGGGCTGAAAGATATTATTTCGCTTTTATAATTTAGACACACCGCTTTTGAGTAATATTTTGATAAATGAATTAATAAGTATAAAATTTTGTCATTTAATAGATAAGGTTTAATAAATAATATTGATATAAATTACAGAAATAAACAATTTAGAAAATGCTTTATCAGAATAATGAAACTAAATTAAAATGATCGCTTATAGCCAACAATTTACAATTTTTACTTGTACATTTAATTTTCATATAATATGAAATTTTCAATCACAATCCTGACAACTACTTACTATGAAATACTTTTGACATGATATGAAAACTATTATTGTTAATGACCAAACCCTTGGCCAAATGTACAGTTTTTCAGCCAAATAAGGATAGAATTACTGTCACAGAAAGTGGTTCATGAATAGAAATGTATGAATACACCCTCATGAAATTAAAAATTACACAATTATTTAGTCTTTAATCTTAATTTAAATGACAAGTCTTTTTCATTTTCAGGGATGAGTATCTAACTGCTGAATAGCCTGAGATTAATTAAAATGATATAAATAAAAGGGAAGCTACTGCTTTCACGTAAACTAGTCATACCTGTAATATAAATTCAAAGAAATTTATCTTTATATTTAATAAAAAATATTTTATGAAATTAACTAAACCACACTGCCAGTCACTATTAATATATAAATACTGATCCAATTAATAGAAAACATAGCAATCAGCTGCTTAGGTGGCAGCGCTACTTCTAACTAAATGCACTCTGCATTTGTAGCTAGATAACTGCCATTCCTGAGAGAAATTTTATACACAAGTTAATACTACAGTACAGCCATGTCAACATTACACAAAACAACACTACCTCTAACCTAGCCTGTAGTATAAATTGGTTCCTAAACAAAGATAAGCCTGTCCTAGCTTTCTGTAACAATTTTATTACATTAAAGTAACAGCCTGATGTATAAAACTACCACTGAAATTATATTCAGTATTAGTAATTTCTTAAAAAGAATTCAATTTTCAATATAAATTAACCACAATATTCTCATTAAGTCATGTTTTACTAAAATGATTATTACACTTCTGAACTACAAGCTACATTGTGTTATACTACTTTATTTATTAGTGTTGTATTTAAAAATTGTATTTTACTTTTGTACATAATCATTCATTATTTAGAGACATGTGGTTTAATGATACAAAAAGTGGGTAATAAAGAAAATCGTATCTAAACAAATAAATTATCAACTAATCTAGTTTCTTTTTATGTTTTTTCTTTTATTATTTTATTTTTTTTTTTTCTTTTTAGTAATGATGCCCATCTGAATTTAATGATGAGAAAGAAATAAATTACATATAATATGAGAAAGTCTAAACTGACATGTCAGTAATATTTCATCCAAAAGATTCAGGTTGGAATCATAATGAACATAATACGAAGATGGATTTAATATTTAAAAAAAAAAAAAAAAATCTGTACAATATTCATCACGTCCATAATTTATTTATGAAATATAGTAATTCTATTTACTAATAACTCTCTTTGAAAGTTATGATTTTTGGACCAACCACAATTAATATCTTTTTATTTTGTAAATTCATAATATCCTTCCCAATCATTATGGAATGACATAATTATAATTCAGCTGTAAAAGTCAGAACATAGAAACTAAAATATTTAAAAAGAATTAATAATTTTTTTAATAACTTTATCTTTTATAATGATTTTATATTGATTATATCATCAATTCTACTATATAACTGAATTTGTTACTAAATTTGGTACTTGTTTGTTATCGCACTGCCACTTTTTTTATGCAACTTCTTTGCCAAAAAAACACATTATTACAATGTATTAAACAAAAAAATATGCCTGTTAGTGAGCGAAGCAAGTGTAGGTTGTTTGTTTAGATTACACTGACTTGTGTACTGATGAATCACATATATATATATAAACATAATCTAACCAAAAATAACCTATGCTAACTTCGCTCGCTAACCTCATCTAATAATATTAAATAGTTAAGTAGCATACAATATGCAAATTATATGCTGCAATATACATATGATTTATCAGTACAAGGAGACAGTCAACATAATAATATAAAGTGTTTTGTAATTTTTATTTTTCATTAAAAAAATGTACTTTTTCCACATTAAATAAATTTTATTATTCATTTTTTCGTGAAATCTAAAGAAGCTGCATGAAAAAAAAATGATGGTCTGATAACAAACAAATACCCAAATTCTGAATTTATTATTATTTCTTATTTCATTTACAAAATAATTATTAACAAAAAAGAAAAAATTCAGTGTAAATTTTATTAACAAATATTTAACTTTCATATTTTAGTCCTGGGCAACTACACAAGGAGTGGTGCACATCAATCAGAATTAAAAAGAAATGAGCTAAATTATCACCTAATTTTAAAACAAAATATGAAATTAAGTTAAGATTATGTAATTACACTATACAATACACAAATGATGGTCAAAAATGCTTTGCAAGTCATAATAACTGTTTAGCATAATTTTATACAATTGTTATTAATGAATCAGGATAGGGTGACTGATACCTTTTATGCTACAACAAAAAATTTATAACTTAAGTAATAGTAATTACTTCAAACATAAATTTTATGAAATTCAAATGCTTTATCCATAAATGTATGCAAAATTACAATTATTCATAAGGCTAATAACATCACTCAGAATTACTGTAAGATCATTACAAAATCTCTGTATTGCACTCTTAGTACCCAATTTAATACAGTATTATAATTTATTACATACTTCATTATTTCATACTTTAAAAAATCATTATATAAAAACAAAGAAGATATCCTTGTCATAGATGATTCTTATCATTTTAATGGATATTTGCAAGATTTTTCTTATCATAGTTCACTAAAGCGATCAATCAATTTGTTTGCATTATTGCAATGTTGATTGGTGTTTTTCAACCTGTATTATTTTTTATATAATTGATAACTTGGAATTTGTTTATTTCTGTAATTGACTATATCTACAAATTTTTTGTGAATGTTATATACTATTACTAATTAGAGTAAAAGCATACAGACATAATTTTCCGATGCTGAACAACAATGTTGCTAGGAAAGTAATTTTTTTTTTAATTTGGCAGGAAAAGGGTTTATTTTAAAATTAATTTAATTTTATCCAAGCTGAAAAATGTTAATTTATAGGTATAAATGATTAATGATAGATAACACATCAACATATAAGGAATATAAAATTAAATATTTTAAGTAAGTTTTTGCCAAAATTAAAAAAAAAAAGTAAAAGAAATCAATGATTTTGTAAACATCTGGTGATAAAACTTTTTTTAAATTTAAGATTAGGTGTATATATAAATAAATAAATATATATATACAAATAAACTTAAATAATTTAATTGTATATTCATCACAAATGTTTAATTGAATGTCCTACATCCAACTTATCAGGTATAATGATAAACCAATCTATTCAAAGTCCTTCAACCTATCAGTCACAAATGTGCATTAATTCTGAAGTAAAGAAGATAATATGTTGTCAGCACATCAATCATCAGTAACACTTGCTTCTGATGTAAGAAAAACTGGCCATTAACTATTAGCTGATAAACATATATCCAATCTTTACTGTAATCTGTAATCTAGAAATAACCCAACTTTTTCTCTTAACAGATTTTTATAAGTGTCTAATTAAATTTAAGTTAACTAAAGGATCCTTTCAAATTAATCACTTATCAGACAGAATGAAAACAATCTACTGAGAAATATAAATATTTAAAAAAAAATAGGAATTTCACTAAAATAAATAGCAAAGAATTTCAAAAACATTAAACAAAAAAAATTTCAGCCTACCCCAATTCATAACAATCAATGGTTCTACTTTAGTATGTGGTCTACCACTACAGTACATGCTGTCTACATCACTGCGTATATAATTTGTATATTTAATGTTAATTAGATAAGATTAGCAACCAAAGCAAGTGTTAGGTTATGTTTATATCATCTTTAGTTCAGTACACAAAAACATCATTACCTAACCAAACTTAATGTAATGTTCACCAACTTTAATTAATATTCAATATACAAATTATGTACAATTATATTAGTTTACAATTTAAATTAAATTAGACTCATGACGATGGTAGATCGCATACTAAAATAGCACCTAATCAATTAACCTAAGCCTAACTTCTAATAATTATACACATATATTACACTGTATTATATATTATGAATTATATTTGATTAATTTGTCGCTAATATCACAATCAATCTTAACTCTTAAATTAACCAATAAAAAAAAACTATATAACATATTACAACCAATGATTTTAGGAAATAAACTTTCTTTTTTATTAAAATTGAATGATAAAATATTAAATCAGATATATTGATAAACTTAATGTATGTGTTCATTAATGTTGTTTAAACACAAGTAAAATTTATGTAACTAACAAAAAAGTAAGATAAAATCAACAAGTTTTCATTTAATGCAATTATCACTTAATAATTTTTAATACAATATATAATTAAAAATAGAAATACAAAGTGAAATAAAAAAATCAATCATAGAAATGTAATGTGTATGCTGCTCTAATTTACTCTCATGGTTTAAGGTTAATATTTCTAATAAGAATTTCAAGGGACATTTAAAAACTGTATGCCTTATATACCTTTAATACAAAAAATTATATCGGAATGACCTTGAAAAATTTATATAGCAGTTAAAAATCTACATTAAACTACTGTAAGTTGTACCTCTGCAACAGTGCATTCAGAATTGCACCTTCCACAAAAGCATATTAAGGTAACCAAAAATAAAATTGAACAAACTTTTGCTTGTAAGATGCGTAGTGAAAATAATAAAAATACTATAACAGTACTAGAATTTGGACAATCCCATTGCTTCTTAGCTTGCTTAAAGCTTATTAGCTTTAATATAAAAATATAAAAATTTACACAAGAAATAACAATCAAAGCAGAGAAAATAAGTATGTTAAATGTTACCAAAGAAATCAATATTTCAGCCAAGGCTGAAGATTGATTTGTATAAATACTAACATTAAGTAGTACATAAAAAGTTAAATATTATAAAAAGGGATAAATAGCACAACAAAAGTTACAGTTGAATGGAAATGTACATAAAACTGGTGAATAGATATATATATTTTTTTATGAATAATTTTTGAGTTACAAAACTAAAAAAAAATAATTTTTTTTTTTTAGTTAATCTATTTCTTAAAAATTATTACCCGGCAAGAACTTATCTTCTCCATGGTGACTCTCACCACTATAATTGATTTGATGTAAATTAACAATTTTGTGTCCTGGATTGTATAAGTTTAAATTTCACAACTAAAATTAAATGAACTTGATTTCACTACCTAAATAAGAATAGATGATTCCCAAATTTTACATAGGAAAGGACTTCATGAACTAAAAAATTTAGCTAAAAATTGAAGCCAATTGATAAGAACAAGATGTAAGGAAGATATGTCAGGAAGAATAACCATTTCATGATTACTTGTTACATTAAAGTATTGTTAACATTGGCAATACACCAGCCTCTGAAGTGCAAGTGGTAGCGTCTCGGCATTTCATCCAGAGGTCCCGGGTTTGAATTCCGGTCAGGCATGGCATTTGTCATGCTACAAATTATTCATCTCATCCTCTGAAGAATATCTAATTGTGATTCCGGTGGTAAAAACATTGATAATACATACTGATGTTAATTGTAAAATAATCTATTTTAGAAACAATGAATTACCAGATTAGTGAAAATGACTGACTAATTTTCAGAAGCATAATGTTTTCAGAGATTATTCATCATGTATCTTCCTCAATGATGAAGTACTTAAGAGTTATTCCAGAAAAATTATTCATTATTTACCTTTTTATTTGTAAATTTAAAAACAGAAAGGTATGAAAAAAGCTAACAACAAAGTTTTAATACTTTCCAGGCATTGCTTAATTAGTTTGCAACAGCAAAGTTGGTGAAATGGCTCAATAAATTAAATGACTAAAAATGCTTAAGAAACCATTTTGATGACAATAACTTTACATTAAATTGAAAATCACTTTTACTTTCCTGAAATCATAGCTATAAAGCTAGGACAGAAGGTATGATAATCAGTCAAAAAATGGAGCATAGATTTTTATGGATTTTATTAATGTTTCATGACCCAGGAACCCCCATAAGAAAAAAAAGTCCCTACCTTTTTTTGGGGCAATTTGTTGGGAAAAGTTTTGGGGTCAATAACTCCAAGGGATAAGTGGTTTTTTGGAGTAAATTTTCTCACAATTTTGCAAATATAACTCCACTTTATATTTTAAGTCCAGTACATTTGTGCATGCTTAAAATTACAATTTAAAAAAAAAATCTATCCCAACATTCCCCCTTCCCTAGAAATCTTTTTACTTATTGGATATTTATAATAGGATTTTTTAATATCTTCCTAAAAATAGTAGTAGTGCAAATCACTCCCCTAAAAAAAAAAACTTTGGGGTAATATTAGGGGTAGGGAAGCCAATTAAATTTTTAAGATATAGATTTTTTAAATCCTTCAAATTTTTTTTAGTTTACTTTCATGTACCATTATTTTTCCACCATTTACGAATAAATAATCAATGCCAGGAATGTATTATAGCTTAGTTTAAATTTACAAATAACAATAAATAAAGAACAGTTTTCTGAAATAACTCTAAAATACTTCATCTTTGAGGAAGATGCATTATGAATAATCATGAAAAGCATAATGCAACTGAAAATTATTCTGCATTATTAATTTACAGATAAAACAAAATTGTCAAAAAATCTAAAATCTAATAATTCAGAACAGATTTTTCACTCAAAAATGTATTCTATTACAAATAAATGGACAAAAAAATTAAGCATTTAGAAGTTAACTTATAAATAATGGTATTTCTTCAAAAAATACTTAACCAGCTTTCGTAAGGAAAACTAGGGAATATGTGAACAATAAAAACAAAACAAGACCTACAAAAAATGCTATTAGTACAAATTTCTAAAAAAAATTCTTACTTAAAAATTTAAAAAAATGTTAAACAGAAAACAATAATGATGATAAACTTACACAGATTTACTACAAATAAATCTATTAGTTTTATGCCAAAATTAAAACGTTTCTCACTGAACATCCGAAAATTCATTCTTTATTTTTATTCAATCTTTTTTTAATCATTCATTTTTATGTTAATTGATAAATTAACACCTTATCTGCCAGCCACCTTGTCTTTGCATCTTTAACATCTGTCTTTTTTTTGGGTCATTAAAAATTACTTTTATAAATTTTTTTATACAAAAAGAAAAAACAAACAATTCTGAATTAGTTAAAAACAGTGCTAATCATTGGAATATAATTATTATTATAATAAAACCTACATCCAATGTTTGACAGGTAAATATTATTGTTTTTTAACCATTTTGCCATTGAAAATCATGTAAGTAATATTATGGATAAGCAAATTTTACTTCCATCATTTTTAATAACTGATCCTTATGTATAAGGTAAAATTAAAATTCTAGTAGCTGAGTTTAGGAAAAAGCTATAAATGCCAACAGAAACATATCTTTTTTTTTTTTTATAAAAAAAACTTTATGTTAAGGATACATAAAAAACAAAATGGAATTGAATTTAACCAGAACATTTTATACACAATATGTTATTAACAAACATCAAAATGGTTCTTCTACTCTTTTCAAAGAAATTAAAATGAAACATAAAATAAATAGATTTGTCACCAGCTTTGTTGGTTAATTTCCTTCCTTTCGGACCATATGACAGTCAAGGTGTTGAAGATAATACTTCCACTCTGTTGGAGTAATTTATAATTAAATATGCAAATTCGATGTTTCATAGACAGAAAATGCAAATATTGAAATCTATATCTAAAATAACAATTTTAAAATAAAAATGGTGATGAAAATAATATTAGTTGTTCATATAATTCATTTATACAGCTACCACTGAATTTCTATGTTTTGACTTTTTGGAATTTAAGCAATATGGCCCTAATTTTCAATCATCTTAAGTCAGGTTTCAGTGTTATAGATTCAAGTAAATGAACAGAAAACAGCTAACATTTCATCTCATCTTTTTTTATATTACTAACTTAATTTTTTATAATATATATATATATAATTTTATAACTTTTTTTTTTATTTTTATTTTGTAAAATAACACCTAACAAATTTAAAAGTTAATTTGTATTTTTCCAGTTTTATTGTTTTTTTCTTGTTTCTGTATTTTAAAAGTTGATTTTTTTATTAACATTTTTATATTTGTAAACCATATTTTATTATTTTATAAAATAATACATAGGACATTAAAAAGTTAATTCAATAAAAGTGTACTTCAATTTTTCATTTCAATTATATAATAGCAACTATTGTATTGAATGATTTATTAATCATCTTAAAACAGAAATGTGAAATTAAAAAATTAGTTTTATGAGAATTAACTAAATTATAATATAAATAAATGATGTTAACTTAAAAGTTAGGCATTTAACAACAGTTTTTTATATGTTGAAAAAATAGATCAGAGCTGAACTATGTTAAATTAAACAAGAAATGTTGAGACATTTAAATGTGGCCTGCTATGCAGGACATGAAAGTGCACGTACAACTTACCCAATACAAAATTATGTACAGACAGGAGATCATGGCTTCACAATGCTAGACAGTAGAGCGCAAAGGGTTAGAATTCACAAAATATATTCTATTTTAACTTTCTCAATTATCACTACACAGTACCAAACCAGAATTTGAAAATATAAAAATAAAGCCACCAATTTTTTCCTACAGCAAATTCCCTACTCTTACATTTATTTTCTCCAGCGCAATGTTTGCCTTCAGACGACCACTTTTTAATTGTATGCCCAATTTGAATTCCATTTACTTTGAATTCAGTGCTGCTATTTCCTGTTTGCCTCTTAAGGAGTTTTAGGAGGGAACAAATACAACCTGAATGAAGTCACTGTGCAAGTATTGAACAACATTCAGCCACAAGACAATTCTTTAAGATAGGAAATTACTGTTTATAACTGAACTCCTTTATAAAACTAATATTTTTGTAATAATTTACATCAGTTTCATTAATATTTTAATCAAACAGAAGTTCAGGTTATAAAGACTATCTAAATATTAAATAACAATTATTATGATATTTATTAAACTATTTCCAAATAAAACATATAATTTAAGAAAATTAATCTAATAAAATTTGATTTTAAATAGCATTTCATTCTGTAAGAGACTGTTATGCAGTGCTATGCATATTATTATAAAAATTGAGACCTATTACAATATCTTTGAATGTATAAAAGTACAGATAAACTTAATTTATATTTGATCATAAATAAATTTGGTACATGAGGTTCAAAAACTATTGTACTTATTCAAATCAAAAATAAAAAAGAAAATAAATCTGATCTGGATAAATCTGAAACTTAATAAAAACAAGGATTTTTTTTTACTACATAAATAATTTCTTATAAAAATTATTCAATAAGAAAAACTTCTTTAAAATATTAGGTGTTTGCAAAATAGTTCAACAAAAATTTCTAAAACAGTCATTACAGAGCAAAATATCTTTAAAACAATGTATTTTAATGAACATTAAAGTACTATCTACTAGTAATGTCTTGTTCTGTTGGTTGCTGGTGCTCATATTGGTAAGTATTAGCATTCAGCAGGACACCAATTATCAGTATGTTTTCTTGCTACAAGGAATTTCTGTGAAGAGATAATCACATAAATAAAAAGATGCCTACATCTATAAAATGAAAAATATCAAATTCATAAGTTTAAACATAGATTTACTTTAATAAAAATAATTAACACTAAAAAACTGATAAAATTATTACAGAGTATTAAATAAATATTCATATAATCACTTCCTGATGATTTATATAACAAAATGTAATCACACAAAACATAGACAACACAGACATTTTAAATAAAATTAAAAACTTAAGTTAAAACTATTTTTTTTAAAACTAACAAAACATCAAATACATATTTATCTTTATTACTAATATGCACCAGAATTCACAATCTTTGATAATTACATATTATAAAAGATAAAACAAGATTTTGGCAAAAAGTATATATTTGCAGATATAGTTCATACATAACAAAAATACAGCGGCAGTCTTTAAGTAAAAAAAAAAAGAAGTAATTAAATACATATAAATATCTCATTAAGTCATTAAATAATATACCAAATAATTCTACTAATATTACTTTCCGAGAAAATTAAACTAATCCTTAAGCTATATGAACCTAACAATTATCAGTTGACAGTAAGCACTCCAACAAACTAGAGTTAACATCTTATACCTGCTTAACCTGAATTTTAAATAGTCAAATTATCTTTCAGCCCACCCTTGTATTAGATTCTCTAATTTGAACATGATTATCTTTATGTACATGACTTGAACTTGTAGATGATTCTCTTTTACGGGTACGTGTTTTATTAGGAGACGTATCACGAGAGCCAAATGCTTCCTTTAACTGTTTATATTTTGCTTCCCACCACAAGGTCTGTCGTTCCACAACATCAGGATACCTGGTAACAGAATTTTCAAACTTAAATCTGTTTAATTTATTTTTCCCCAAGTAAATACAATCTACGGTTTTTCAATGAAGCTCACAATTCAAAAGTAACCTTCAATACATAAAGTATCGCAATAAAATAAAATGTTTAAATTTCTTTATTTGCGCATATAGTGTTATGTATAGTAATAGTCAACACAGTGAAAGTAAATGAGTCAATCTGTAAAATTCTTAACCATTAGAGAGTTATTTATGAATTCACTTTTCAAAACTACGCATCAAAAATCAAATAAAAAACTAATTAGACCAATTTTATTTTATTTTTATAATCTTAGACATGTTAAATTCACCAAAATAATATGCAAATTACAAATAGATTTGAAAATTACTGGCATTTAACACGAAAAGTTTTAGGAATTAGAAAATAGTACTTATACATGACATCATAGTTTATATTAGAGAACATGAATACAAAAACTCTTTTTGAGCATTTTGATAACTCCTCTTAAGCAAAGTGGGTCTAAAAAACCTTCCAAATAACCTTGAAAAAATGTTAAGTTGTGGAAAACTAACCGGTAGAATTGCCTGCTTTATTTAAAAAGGTTATGTAATAAAGTGAAGAACTACAAAGTGATACTTCTTTAAAAAAAAATGTTTCACCAACTTATAGAGAATCAATGAAATTTTATGAAAAAGCACTATATTCATATTTATTTCTTTTCCTACATGTTAATTTACATAACATGCTTTTTTCTGCTCTTTGTGGTACAAAAGAAATCCAGTAATATTTTAGCACATAACCAGTTCAATCTCTTACATTTAAGTTTTACAAATAAAAAAAAAAAAAAGATTATATACATACTTCTTTTATTTTTAATTAAATAAGTTATACTATTATTACCTTATTCTGTAGTCAGTAGATACATTATTTGAAACAAAGGGTCCACAAAGTGGTAAGGATGCGGTATGGTGGGGGAATTTGAAAAATATTTGATTTATGGGTTACAATAAGTAAAGTAGGAAAATATAAAAAAAGTGTACATACAAGAACCTTTTTAAAGCGTAATATAATTACATATATATATTACAGGGTAAATAAAAATGGTTTTGCTCTAACTGGCACATGAACCATTCGTTAAAAATCATAGGAAGAATCTATTAAAATGATACCTCACCAGTAGTTTGATCAAAGCCAATACAGTAGTTAACTGAACTCTCATTGCATCTATTCACAGGAAGATTGCATCTATCCCTTTTAAGGAAAAGGGATAGTGAATGGAAAGGATGATCATTCCTCTAGAATAGCAAACTCCAAACCCTTGAAATACCTGGTAGTTTACAGGTTTGCCTACAGAGCCAGGATATACTATTAGGAATAAATTTAAAAAAATTGTAGGAATCATTTCAGTATATCATAAAAATAAAATGGCTATAGATTCCAAAAGTCTATTTGAGTTATTGGAAATTAAACTACTACCGACAGACTTTCCAATCTCTGATATATATATATATATTTCTATATTAATTAATTTAGTAAAAATTAATTTAGTATTTTTTTTTTATTATTGTTGTCCATTATCTTCCTCTGTACATTAAAGACTAAAAGTAAAACTCAGCAATCAACCACCGTACAGAATCTAATAATATTTCTTACCTTATTATTACTTCTTCATTTGTACAACAAAAGTACTTACGAGGATTTTACCTCATTGTCAGTTGATTAAAAAATAAAACTATAAAATTACACATTAAGAAATTAAAATTATTGTATATATAGTATGAAAATACGCAGTCAAAAGTTAAAATTAAACTATCTTAGTAACATCTTATTTTTTTGTAAAATTTTCTACACATGCCTGTGGCCAGCCACTACATACAGCACTGTAGTGGCAATATTTTATGAATTTTACATAATATTTACAAAAGTGCTATCTACAGCAGTATTGAAAAAAAAATCATAATCAAACTCTGCAGATTAATCAAGCTGAATTTTTGTCGATATTTGTATATATAATATATTTTTCTAAAACGTTTAATTTTTTATCATTTTCTTTTGTAATTTCAATTATTTTTAAATTTGTTTCTAAATCTGTAATGGAATGTGTCTGTTAACTATTAAATGGTTGGTAACATTAGAAAATCCTAACTTATTGTTTTAATAATGTCTAAAATGTTCTGCAAACTTGCTCCAAGTGATTTATTAGTTTTCCCGATATTAATTTTATTAAAATCATTACACGTTATTTTATAACGATCATTATACTCATAATGATAATTATGATTCTAATGATTTATGTGGGGTCTATAAAATAGATATGAGAGATCTAACAACAAAACTACAGAACAGCGTAAATTCTAAGTTACTGGAACAAGTTCATAGTATCTTATTATAAAGACAAATGTAGAGATTGTATGATTCGGGTCAAACAACACAAAGCATATTTAAAAAAAAAAATGGAATAACAAATTTCTAAAGTTGTCAAAGTTATTTGGAACTAGACATCCCATTCAAATACGTAAAGTTATTCTTTAAATATAAGCTTGGTAAAAAGTTATGTGTATTAGCTTACAGCTCTTATAAGATGTGTACTATCTGTAACAGATTTAAACAAGAATTTACTCATACAAATGTTAATTGTCCAATGTATAAAGAATTAAGATCTATGTTGAGATTAAATGTGGATTTGTTTCTATAATAAAAAATAACTGAATTTAAGTGCGATCAGAAATGTTTAATTATTTTTATTGATTATAAATATTTGACTAATCACATGAGAAGTAATCATTTATTTTAAATTAATATTATTATGCAGATTTTCGGTTTCTTTTCTCATTGAATAATTATGGTTTAACAGAATGCTGAGACAATGAATGTAAGAATTTTTTACTGTTAATGAATGATTAGAATACAAAAAGTCCGTTCTGTGTTCTTCTGTAGAAGGCATTAATCCTTTAATAAAAATAAAGATTTTACTGAATGATAAAACTTTAATTATTTAATTTAACCAAAATTTAATAACTTTTAACAAAATTGTTATACCCAATGCACATCAGATTAATAAATTTACAGATCAATCAACAATCCAGAGATATTATCTACGGTATGTATGTTCATATTATAAATGAGAGATGTTTGATTATGTAGTATAATTATAAAACTTTTAAATGCTTTTGGAATACAGATCTATCAACACAGATATTTTCCAAAAATTATTGGTATAAAATATTCATAAACATTTCTTTTAAATTATTAAATATCAAATATAAATACATAAATTAAATTTAAATAAAAACTATTTCTGAGTATTTAAAAATTGAATGCTTTAAAATAAGTATCAGTTACTTACTTTTCAATAAAGTCTTTGTCTTGAGGCAAGATAAAAGTCCATCCTTTGCTCGGTCGTAGTCTTGCTACTTGTACTAGAATTTCTTTTAATTCTTCTGGAGGTAATTTTAAAATAGTAGCTACCTGCCTTCTATCAATATACTTTCCCTCTGATTCTCCTAATAGGTACAACTAAAATAAAAAAAAAAATAAAAACATGAAACCTTTTCTATTGTAATGACGGAGTAATATAAAATTTCTTTTATCAAATATTTTACTACTACACTCGATCACAAAAAAGTAATAATAAAATAAAACTATTACAATCTACTTAAATTATTATTTTTTTTTAATATAAGCATACACTGCTGTCAAAATAATCATTAGTAACAACCAATTTATTTATTTATACACCTTTTTTTTTATTTTTTAACTTTTGTATATTTAATATCAGTGGTCTAAGAGAACTATTTCATTAAACATGGATTCATCTAATGACAATTATAAACACTTATACATTTATCAAAATGTTACTCTCAAGATCTACAAGTGTTGTGGAATTATCAATCTGTGAATAATGATGTTTATAAATCTACCAATTATTGGTTTTAAAATTAAATTTCACTATTAATATACTTCTCCTCTATTTAAAACCAGCCAGGTTTAACATTAACTGCAAACATGTAGTTTTGACAAGAAAAAGCCTTCAACAAACTCATTAATCTAGATTAAATAGTCTGGATTTTTAGTTAATCTCAACTAGCCTGTAAATTCTCTAATAATGAAAAAAATTGAATAAATTGCAATAAAATTTATGTTTTTGAAAAAGATAATTACTCCTAATTTTAGTATCAAACAAACTGTTCTGTTTGTTTGATACTAAGTTGTTAACTGTAATTGTTTGTTAAGGTGTTTTGAAACACCTTAACACATTTTAAGGGTCAATAAGGCATTTTCTAACAATTCTTTAAATATTCCATCATCTGCAACAATTTTACTTATTTAATTTATTATTATATTTTTCTTTCATATATTTTTCTGATAATGCTTTAAAAACTAATTGTCTTATAATGCTTTCTCTTGCTACAACCGTTTAGGAATATCTTAACGAAACACAATTCAGAATTTGTTTTTTCATTGTTTTTACTACAATTAAATTCTTACTATAATAAAATTGGTCTCAAAATACCATTCGAAAAGACAGAAATTATGCCCCAAAATACAACAAAATTAAAAGAAGTAAACAAACAGTAAGAAAATCAAAATATTAATCCAATTTAAACCTCGGAGAAATAATAACAAACAACCTAAACAAAAATAAACTTCAAGAACGAACTTGCTAAAAGCATAAAAAATAACCTGATACACCTACAGTAAAAAATATCTATCCATATATACAAAAATAAAACTCTAGAACACTGTTATAAAACCAGATGGCAAGAATACAGCAGAAACATTTCCACCAGAAAAAACTATCCAAGACTGGCAGAATCCAGAAAACTGAAAAAAAAAAATTTGAAGAACCTGCATTAATAAAAAGTACCAGAAAAGCAGGGAGTGGTCGATTGTGCCTAACAAAGTTAAGCTGAAAGAGTTAGAACCATCACTGATACCATAAATAAGAGGAAACTTAAGTTTCTTTGGATACATAATGAGGATACACGATTCGAGACTTCTCAAACAGCTGGTACACTATATTCTCGACTCAAAAAACTGACCAGGACAGGATATAGTTGATCAGAGAGGATCTGAAGGAAATTGGCTCTACACCAAAAGACACCACAAACAAGAAAAAATTAAGCAAAAAAATCAGGGTTAAAACATTAGCTTCACACTTACAAGAAAGAAACTCACAACACAACATTTTTGACACCAGGAGGGGTATGGAGATCAGAACATATGAAAAAGTACAGGGACAGTACTTCATAACTTCACTAACTTCAAACTGGATTGTTTGAGCCACAAGGCCCAAACAATCCAGTTTGAAGTTAGAAAGATAACCATCCAAGATTAGAAAGAAAGAGGATATAAAACACAAAAAAAACTTTTTTGTAAAAATACGACAATGTAATTTTATTAAACTCAAAAAAAGTAAATAAGAAAACTAAATTCATAGAAGTTATTTTTTTTTCATTTAGTTTAATTACTATATTTAGTATTCTGCTATATTATTTTAATCAAAAAGTTTAATCTTAAATTTTGATTAAAAAAGTTCAATACTGAGGAATAATAAAATTATAGTAGCTCATAAATTCTGTAACTGTAAACTACAATTGAGTTATTTAAGGGTAACTTCAAATTAATCTAAATTTTGCAGATCCAGATTCAAGTCTGGTTTATTGGATCTACTAAAATACTGATTAACTACTGATCAATCAAATGATACAAAAAAAAAAAAGTTGCCATTTTTTTTTCAAACTTGAAAGTGCTTTTAAGACATTGCTCATTTTCTTTTTACAAATTTCATAGAACTACATTAGTAATGTGAAAAAATAAAAACTTACAACGTAATCTCTAGCACGAGCCATAATTTCTCCAGGAACTCCATTATTAGTACTAAAAGATTCTTTAGGATATAAAAAATCTGATCGAATAACCCAATTTCCTAAAACAAGGACTGCAGTCTGCTGCACATTACGTAACAATTTGACTAAATCACCACAACCCACAAGCAATGATGATAACTGACCAAATGTCATTACTTTTACTAAAACAGAAAGTAAACAAGTACATCAAAATAAGGAAACAAAGACAAGCTACTAATAAATAAATACAAAATAATAACATTCTAATGTGATTAAAATGAAAATAATAAATACATTAAAATAAACATTAAAAGTAAAACAGAACATTACAATTAATAACAAAGAAAAAAACAGTGGGTAGAGAAAACCCACGTGCAGCTAATTTTACTAAATTACATATAAATAATAATGATGGGCTATACAGAATGTTATGAAGAAAAAGTAAGTGACCAACAATAATTTCTGTAGACAAAAATTAGTGTAAGGATTTAATGTTATTTGAGATCCATATTTTTTTGTTTTGGATTCATATTTACTAATTAATGTAAATCAATTTGAAAGCTTATTTTCAAATAAAAAATATACAATATTTAATTATATAAAATCAATATTCAACATAATTTTTTTTAATTTTTATGCAGATTAAATATTAACTTCTCTTTTTCTTAACTACTTTTTAAGAAAAATAATCAATGTACTTTTGAAATAAAATTTAATGAAAAATTGTTAATATATATATTATTCTGCTTATATAGCTATACAGTGCAGCTGTATGATATACATGGAAAGTATGCTAATCATATCAAATTTTTCACGTCAGGAATTTTTTTAGATCTTGTTTTTTCATAAACCTTTTTAACAAACAAAAAAATAATTTCACCATTTAAAAATTCTCTAAGAATGTACAGGGTCTGTATAATAAGTAACCGGACTGAGCCTGCCCCGCGCCGTCATAGCGTCTGCTAACCGGTATCTG
>JAAAKQ030460421.1:9645-24244 GCA_010016005.3 Zanna intricata | reverse complement strand
AAACCCAACCACCAAAGAACACCGGTATCCACGATCTAGTATTCAAATCCGTATAAAAATTTTTATTTTTACTAAGACTTGAACCTTAGAACTCTTGACTTCGAAATCAGCTGATTTGCGATGTCGCGTTAACCACTAGACCAAAGGTCACGTTACACTGGTTCCATGTCCTCTAACTGTTTTTGATTATAATTTCAACATGAATAAAGTTGATATTTTTGATCAACAAAAAAAAATATTACAATATCGACAGAAAAAGTAAAAGGTGGCACCTACATACTTTTTTTCATTTTTTAGATTGCAGTGTAGTAAATGCATATGTCATATGGAAACAGTGTTACCTAATTCTCAAAAACTAACTTTAAAAAATTTTCGACTATCAATTTATAACAGCATGCTTGCAAAGAATATAACAAGGCAAAAAAAGGAAAAATTCTAAGTCTTCATCTGCTGCAGTGGCAATAAGAAAAAATAAACCATTTGTAGACACTGAGATTCGACTTCAAGATTCGTCACATCAACCTCAACGTACAAGTTTGCGACGATGTGCTAAGTGCAGTTCAAATCAACATTAAGTTCATACTAGCTGGATGTGCTTAATTTGTAATGTTCCTCTCTGTCTATCTAAAAACAAAACCTGCTTCCAGGATTTTCATACAACAAACTGTGGTGAGCATCTGCTAATACTACTTTGGATCGTTATGGTGAATTATTTATTATTGAACATTAATTTTTATTAATAAATTGTCACTTTAAAAATAAGTGTTTGTCATTTAAAATATTTTATTTTCTAAATCTTTAAAACAAGGAATATTTGTATTTTTTTATAAGTTAAAATAGCTTTTATTTTCAATGAAATTAACATATTATAATTAGTATAGTCAATTATCTGTTTTATTCACTTGACAACCATTTAAGAACCCTTCTGCACGATGGTATAATATTGTTACCGCCCTCTACAAGCAAAAACATTAATGAAAAAATTTTTTAATAATTTTTTGTGTTTATTTATCAAATAATAAGTATGTTTTAAAAATATTAACAAAAAAAATTATTGTTAAAGTTTCTGTGCTTCAGAGAGTTTTACAACTCTAAATATTCCATGCTTCAAAGAGTTAAGTTCTTGCGCAACCTTAAAATGTTGGCTGAAGCCCACGTACGTTCTTAGGGCTGTGCAAGAACATGCTTTCAGCCAAGTTCTTGTGTATCCCTACGCTATATAAAATAGCATATTTTGTAATTACAAATCATATTGACGTATAAATATAAAACAAGAAAGAATTGTTCCTTTTTGAACAACTGTCTATTAAAACTGTTCCAATAGGAATGGTACAATTTACCAAGTAAATAGTAATCATTTACATGGACGGTTCACAGGAAACTGTAGTAAAACCATGATGAAAGCAGTATCATAAAATATATAATTAATTCTAAAAATAACAATGAAAGTCCATACTAACTATTTACAATATAAAAACACAAAGTGTATTTACTTTAATATTAATTAAAGTAAATACCTTAAGATACTAGATTACAAAATAAATCACGACGCAAGACATTAATATTATTTTAGCACATATTTACGAACAAGTTAAATGGAGATGCAGAAAATTCAGGGTTTCTTATTTAATTTGTATTATTTAAAAGTTCATTATCGAAAAGATATTGTTTCTGTAAAAGAAAATCTTTTAATTTTATTTTAAATAAACTGATGGGACAACTTTTTAAACGGTTAAGTAATTTATTAAAAATGGCAGTGGAAGTATAATTATAAAAATTTCATTAATAGTTACACTACTATAAACGACAAAAAAAATACATTTTATAATGAAATTAACCAGTAATTTACATGCAAATTAAGTTTCCATAAAAAGACCTGTCAATATTCCGTAGCAGATTTCATAAGAGTTTTGAAATTGTAATACAACTATTTGAAAAGATAGAAAGATGATTAAATAAAATGATATGGAAAGTTATTTATTTCTTCAATACTTAACAATAATAAAGAAATGATTTAAGAACAAACATTTTCAAATCAAACTTTAATAAACTTAATGAATAATTATTCTTACCTGATTATGGTGTGCAAAAAGCTGCCTACTATCATTTGGTTGTGAAACATGATTATTTATTTGGTTTGTCATATTCTGTTGTGCTTGCTGTTGCATTTGTTGTTGTTGATGTGTAACTCCTAAAAAATAATAAAAAAAATAAATAATGATAAAATGACTTCACATTATTTTTTATTATACATATGGATATGTTTGGTGCCTGAAAGGTTGTTAAGTGATCTGAAACTGACAAGCCCGAAAACTGGTGCATTCATTCTCAAGATAATAAGATCTTATAACAGGATTACTAAGAAAATGATTTTCCATTGCCTTCTTCACTGGGTCAAATATACTGTTGTATGTAAGCATGCTGAGCCCACTAAAATGCAGAGTGGATAATCAATTCTTCAAGCCACACCTTCATTTTTTGCTAAAGCAAAAAGCCAAGCAGCATTTTGAAAAAAAAAATCTGACCAGTGTCTCTTGTACTTCAAAACCTTTACATTCATCAGAGCTACAAGAAAGTTTGGAACAAATAATAAAGTAGAAACAAATTAATGGGTTCCTTCTAACAAGAAACAACACATTATACAGTGCTTTTATTTTGTCAGAGACATATTGTATAAATGGGTGATAATATAAATTATTCCAAGATTGAATGATACTATTCTGGAAACATATCATTTACAGATAATTGTAGTTATATATGGTATAATTTTTCAGATTGGCTATCTTAAAAAAAAAATCCTGGGTAGGAAAATTAAATTCAACTATAATACATTTTTTAAATATTATTAATCAATTAAGAGTTGCAAATAGAACAGATTTTGGACATTTCAACGTAGAATTAAATACACCTGGATTGTAGTAAAGCTAATCACTGTTTTGATTAAAAGCAGATCAATGTTTTTTTGACGAAAAAATCTATTAAAAATGGCTAATATGTCAAAAGATACTTGTGTGTTCAAATCTATCCATCTATCAAAGGTCACAGATTGGAACCACTAATTGTTAAACAGTAAACATTTTGACAAAAACCGGGAATATAATTTTTCTTATTAATGCTACTTACGTCTAATTTAAAAAGTGATTGTAATAATGAAGAAGAACAAAATAGTGTGTAGGATAACTTGGAATTTAATTTTCTCACATTTTTTTCTCCTTTTAACAACATATATATATATATATTTTTTTAATGTTTGAAATCTAACACTGTGATGAAAAAATGCTTATGTAAGAAAATCACTCACTGCTTTCTTTAGATCCCAACATATAGGATAACAATACATACTGTACAGAAGAGCTGCTGAGAAGGCTGTCTTCAGCTTGTATAAAGCTGTCAATTTCTTAATTTCTAACAAAATTATGCACAAATTAACTTCGAACTCAGTCCTACCTACATGTTTGTCATTAAACTATAAATTTTTTTGTTACATCTTATTATTATTATTGTTTAAATAATGGTTATTGTTAATAATAAAAATGTATAAAATTAAGATAAACTTAATTACTGACAAGTCACTTATAAATACTACCTAAAACAGTTAAATTATAAAAAGATTCAATGTTTCCATTAATCACATTAGATAAAAGACAAATACCTGAAGAGGCTTGGCCTTGAAGAGCTGCAGTTACATGTTGTTGTAAAAGAGCAGAAGCAAGATGTTGAGGTAATGCCATTGTTGCAGAAATGACGGAACCTGTTAATACGGACTGTAACTGATTACCTGTAAAAAAAGAAATATATATATATAACGTAAAATATATCTCATTCTGCTTGTCACCAGGTATGTATTGGTAAATAGGAAGTATATAGAATAATTAGTAAAAAAACTATTATTATTTAAACAAAGACTTTATTATTTTTATAGGAAAATGGGTATCATTTTGAAAAAATGTTTTAAAAATTGACACTTTTATTTTATTAAGGTGAAAAAAAAAAAAAAATGTGTTTCATTTATTATTTCTTAAGGACTCTTACTGTCTTTATAACAAAATCAACTAATGAATGACTTAAGCTTTATTTTTTTTATTAATAATTATTCATTTACATATTAATTATTAAGTTTATATAGTAATAAATTTTTCAACATGTTATCAGCAAAGGAGTAGATACCTTATTATTGGTTTTTCATATGTTTAATTGATGTTATAATGCTGTGTGTAATGCTACATTTTTACAACGTTGGAGAAACCTAAACCCATATTTTTAACAAGAATGGATGATTTCAGACCTAATGCTTTGGATCAAGTAACACTGTATCTCAACAGAACATAAAAAAAAAATTTAATCATAACTTCAATACCATACGGGCAATTCTTATTTTATTTGTAACAAATTACTTGGCATTCAAAGGGGCTTTCAATGAGGTGTCACAAGCTACATTGTCTCATTTAAAAAAAAAAGTTTTCAACCGTTGAAAATTTAAAAAAACATTTCAGAGCGAATGTTTGTGTTGATAATTTAAAAAATAATTTTCACAGTTTTAATCCACAGATTATGATTATTTCAAATGGCCTGCAAACAAACATACACAGGGACTGATAGATGTTAAATAATAAAGTATGGTAACTTTTCAAATGATCACCCAGTATATTTAATAATATTACATACTATAACATATGATATGATAAAGAAATGTAAAATTAATTTCAATAGTAAAATTATTTTATTTTCATGTACTAACTATTGTGAATAATTGAATTTAGGAAGGTAAATACAGAAGTAACACCGAATTACTATAGTCTACAGAATAAAATTACACAACAATAAATTAGATATAAATTTAACAATATCATAATTAAATTTTTTTTTAAATCACAAGTTAACAAAAACAAAACAATCGCTCTCGGTTACAAGAACTGATAGAGATGTTGAGTTATGGCTGTAAATAAGAAGTTCTGAGAACGCTCAATTATTTTGCAACTGCAAGATATAATAATATAACCGCCTATATTGTAAGTATAAAAAAAGAGTGATTTATTACGTAAAATATTTTATTCTATAATTTTTTCATAATGTATTAAATACCTTGTAATGCAGATGCTGGGACTTGTATTGTCAGAACTCTTTGATGCAAGTCATTTGAACCTTGTTGTGGAGGTAAAGTAATCTGAATTGGTACAGGTTTATTATTAAATTCTTGAAGGAATGAATTTGTAGCAGCATTCTGCGCAGCATGCTGTGTTGTAGACTGCTGCTGACTTACAACGGCTGGAAAAATAAAACACAAAATAAGGAATAAAATTTTCATAAAATAATCAGCTATAATGCGGTATGTGGTAGATGAGCTAATTTTATTGAAAAAGAAAATGAAGCAGTATTTATTTAGAAAGCTCAAGCAATACCAAGGAAAGTCTTGATCAAAAGTAAAATCACAACGTATATAATTAATGAATAAGAAAGAAAATAAGATAAAGTGCAAGTTAATGAAAAAAAAAAAATTTATATAGATTATTTTATTAAAAATCAAACTAATCATTTCAATAATTTAAAACTTACACAACCTTGTATTATTTACAATTAAAAAAAAATAGAAAAAATGTTATCATTAATCTGAATACTCTTTAGGGGCAAAAACCGCAATGGCATCATTGTTGCCCAGATAAAATTTGTAATAAAATTAAAAACAAGCAAACTAAAATCCAAAACCAGTGTAAAACTGAAATATGAGTAGAAAACTTAACTAGAATCCTACAACCAACATCACAAATTAAAGAAATCTAAAATGTTAATACCTAACATCAGATTAAAACCTAAGTATTAACCAAGAACTTAAAACTAATGACAAATGAAAGATATCAATAAATCTGAAAATTGATATCATGTAAATCTTGATCTAATATCACAGACAGAAACTTGAAATATAAAATAAATTTAATTAAAACCTAACACTAAAATATGAAACAACAAAATCCGAGAGGGTGTAAAGGGCTCTACTCAAATAACAGAATAAAAATGAACACAAAAACATAAAAACTAACAAAAAAACTGACACTTTTAAAAACGTTTTGAATACAAAAACAATACGTAAAATATTAAAATTTTACATATAAGACCAGTATGATGCAAAAATTGAAACGTCTGGACTAAAACCTTATTATCGTTACCCAAGATTTGGCAAACAGTCCTGGGTAATTTAAACCTATGATGCAAGGCCGCATAATGTACACACTCTACAAGGATGTGGTGCACAGTCAGGCGGCAGTTACTGTCAGATAAATATTACTTCAATGAATAAATCTATCTATAGATAAGGTAATAGTAGCTTATTTCTTTATTTCTACCATTAAAGAAACAAGCTAATTATGATTTTTCATAAAAATACCTTTTCTTCTACATAATATTTAAACATAACACTCTATTATTCACTTATATTTTAAACAGTACTGTAAATACACTTTACAGATTACTTACATCCTTTGTTTAAATATTTTCCAACATCTTTCTGTGAATTAACAACAGGAGGCTGAGGTTCAGGTGGATCTGGTTGTACTTCTACAGCTTTACTGGATAATAGCTTACTTTCCCATATTTGTTTTAATTCTTGTAAAACTTGTTCATCAACACCTTCATCAAGGAATGCTTCTCTAACACCACCAATTACATCTTCAATAACACTTGTGTACAGTTTTAACTAAAAAAAAATTCAAAAATTAAACTGGTATAAACAAACAAAAAACTAAATAATTAAAGGTATGGATGCTCTGAATCCCATATGAGATTGAGAGGACAGTCAAAAAAAAAGAAAAATATTGTAACATGTAAATGTGAACGGAATATGAGATTTAGTTCAGTTTGACAAATGATTAGGTATGTACAGCAAAGCCATCCTAGCAAGGTGCTTTCTCCTGTAATTAGAGTAACAGGCTGAAGCCATTTATTGGAATGGGGGCCAATGATTGTTTAGTTTTCACTCTGACATCTTCAAGTTCAATTTAAAATATAGCCGGCCTCTGTGGCGGAGTGGTAGCGTCTTAGCCTTTCATCCGGAGGTCCCCGGGTTCAAATCCCGGTCAGGCATGGCATTTTTCACACACGCTACAATTCATTCATCTCATCCTCTGGAAAATATACTTAATTGTAGTTCCGGAGGTTAAACAAAAAAAAAAAAAAAAAAAATTTTAAATATAAACAAAAGTTAAAAACATTAGCTACAGTATAGTGATTGTACATGTGTAACGTATAGAGCCACATTAAAAAAAAAAAATTTTTTTCAATTTTTTTATACAATACAACTTCAAACTTGTACAATAAAACTTCTAAAATACATTTATTCATTGGTCGGCAATCAAAAATATACAAATTCATGGTTACCTGGTTGCCAGCTAAGAACATTTGAAATAATCTAAACATATTAATTATCAAGCTTGGTCTTGCTTCCTTCTAATAAATTGCTGTTTCTTAAAATTTGGAATGTGTATATTTGTCATCCTTCAGTCATCACATCACCAACAAAAATAAACATTTTAATTTAACAATAAAAACACAGAAACATATTCTGTATATTACAGAAAACATTAAGCACAGTATTTATTGTTAAATCACAGTGTCCATTTATATAAAAATTACTAAATGAATAAATATTTACACATTCTTATTTATTTTGTGATAGGAATATTCTCTATTATTTTTGTTTTTATTTATTGATTTAAATTATGAATATTTGTATAATACTGAACATGTTTCAGTATTTTTATAGTTAGCAATTTTATATTTGTAGCTATGGAAATTCCAAAGAAAATTGGTGGTTGCAAAGTTTTACACAGTCAGACTCATGAAGTTATTTTCAATGTTTATTCTTTTATGAAAGAAGCTGTGGAAGGTCCACGGTTAATAACAAAAGTTCACGAAAAGGTTGTGAAACAACAGGAGCTTCTTGCCATCGTATTCAATGGATAACTGAGGAAAGTAAGAAAAAATGCAGCATCACATACTTAAATCACATTATTTGGATTTTCTACTACAAATAAAAAACGTTCAAAAAATAAATAAAAAACAGAAATTGATAACTTTGACGAATATAAATTAATTTCATATTTTGCAAGGTCAAGGATCTACTACAAAAAGTTTATTAATAAGAGTGGTAAAAAACAAAATTAGAAGATTAAATAAAAGATTGGAAAAAGGACTTTGGGGGAGGTTATTAGAAAATTAGGGTTCAAATGGAAAAATACACAAAATATTTGATAAAAAAAATTATATTTGAGACAAACAAATACTATATCTATGGGCATTATAAATATACAGAGATGAAGTACAACCGGTCATTTATATGGAAGAAACATATGTACATTCAACACATACAAGGCCATATTTCTGGAACGATACCAATGAAACATCTGGGTTACTTGCTCTTATTTCTAAAGGTTAAAGAGCAATTATTTTTCATGTTGGTGGGGAAAATGGTTTTGTAAAAGATGAATTATTGATTTTCAAATCTGGACAAGTCTGGTGATTACCATGGTAGTATCAATTATAGAAATGATGAAAACTAGATTATAAATCAACTGATAAAAAATTTACAACATTCAGTGTTAGTAGTTGATAACGCACAATATCACAATCTGGAGTTGAATGGTATATTGAAATTAACCTCCATGAAATGTGAAATTATTGAATGGGTTACTGAAAAAAATACACCGTTCCAATGAAAAACTGTTAAATCCCAGTTATCCTGGGATTTCATTATTTACTATAAAAATAGTTTGTCAGTAAATCAAGATTTAAAATGTATAAAATAGATGCTTACTTGCTGATAAGAGTCACAGTGCATTACAATCTCTACCATATCGTCCGGATTTTAATCCAACTGAAATGATATGGATTGATATAAAGAATTATGTTGGTGATAAAAATGTGATTTTCAAATTGAATGAATGTACTAAATTGGTGCATTTAATAAAGATGATTGGATGGAAAAATTCCAGCATGTGCAACAATTAGAATAAAATTTAGAGACTGAACCTGTGATTGACCTGGTAACGGAAATTATTTTAACATAGCAAATGACTGAAAACTACACTGATAGTAATAGCGACAGTAAGTCTAGTGATGATGACAATTCACATGGTGAAATTAGGGTATTGAAGAGTTGCATTAATTAGGGTAAGTAAATAATGTTATGTTGTAATGTTTTTTGCATAGATTAGTATACGATTCCTGTTACAAATAAGTTCTTCCCTGCATTTGTTCTCCCACAGCCATATATCTACTCCTCTCCGCAAGCGCCTTGCTATAAAGACTTGGCTATAAGTTTTGGCAAAAATAACTAGAGAAAAAATCTAACTTTAATTAAAAGGTGATGTGAAAAATGTCTACAATCATTGTATTCAGATCTTGATGTCAAGCAGAAACCACAATACCATTAAATTGCAGCCAATCTCTCAGTAAAGAAGCATATCTTTCTGATGAAACTTGGTAATTCAAAAAATACCTTGAAAAACACCAGAGCATACCGTGGAAAACTGCTAGATACCACTCCCTATAAAACCATGTTTCTCATGTTCACACTTCAAGATTAGACTAGAATATATATATATATATCTTTTTTTTTATTATTTTTTTTTTTTTCCAGGAGATAGTGCACTATGAGGTTACTAAAAAGGTACAAACTGTAGACAATATGATTTAGAGGTGTTAAAAATAATACAATTTTTTTTTTTTTTTTTGTAAAAAAGGCCTGAATTGATAAATCATGATGATGGATACATCATGACAATGAATAAAGCAATGCTACATTCATTGAGAGATATTCTAGATGAAAGAATTGTTTATCAAATTGTTTTTCAGATGCACTCACTCTCTCTCTCTTTCTATCTCTCTCTCTCTCATTTTCTGTTTAGCCTCTGGAACTGTCGTAAGGTATTACTTCAGAGGATGAATGAGGTTGATATGTATGAATGTGAATGAAGTGCAGTCTTGTACAATCTCAGGTCGACCACTCCTGAGAAATGTGGTTAATTGGAACACAACCACCAAAGAACACCGGTATCCACAATCTAGTATTCAAATCCACATAGAAGTACCTTTACTAGGATTTGAACCTTAGAACTCTTGACTTCGAAATCAGCTGATTTGTTATGTCGTGTAAACCACTAACCAGTCCAGCAGAAATTTCAGATGCATTCTGGAAATTAAACTGTCACACCATAAATACATACAGCAGAATTCAACTTATTCAAATTCAAGTTACCCGGATTACTAATTGTCAGATTAGCATTAAATGCCAGTAGTTTATTAATTTATATCACTGAATATTGTTTCAGTACTATGAAATATTTTTATTATGATAAAATGATTTTAGGCATTACATTTCTCATAAAATTTTATAGAAATCGGTGGGTAAACATTTTATTCTAAGTATTTTATGAATTAGTGATAGTTAAACCATAAAGTGGATGGAAAATTTATAAACATTCATTCAAAAAATGTTACAATAGTTACTATACTATAACATTTTTTGTCAAAAAATGTTACAGTATAGTAACATAGAGGCAAATGAGTGTTGCCTGTATTTGTGCGACTGAAATTTTGGAGGAGGTGTGATATATACGATTAGTGATGGTGGTAGTAGGTCAATGTTCTTAACCAGCAAGTACTTATAGTTTGTCTTATCAAACAAATATCAACGTGAGCTTGTTTAGTTACAGAACTGTCATTTTTAGTGAACTATTGTACAGTAATTTTTTCTTCTTAATTACAGCAGCCTATTATTCTGATTTTTATAATTGTTTTAAAGATACTATAATACTTTTGAAGAGTATTTGTGTAATTGTTCAAAGATAAAATAGTTTATTCATCAATAAAGACAAAGTAAATATAAATATACTCAATAATGATCTGGTCAGGTAAAATTTTGGCAGTGAATACATGACAGGAACATCTACCATTTTAAATAAACAAAAAATGAAGGCATAATTTTAGACTTTGTATCAATGTTTGAAAGAGAAGTAGAATTTCCTTTAGAAAAGTGAAAGGCGCTGAAATCAGACAAGTTCAAGGTACCATCATCAATTGGTTCTTACAATTGGGGCAAAAAGTCAGGACCTTTATGTTAAAAACAACAAAAAATAAACATTAAATGCTGCAAGGTAATCTAAATTTTAAAGCCAGCAGCAGTTGACTTAGAAATTTTAAAGCTATATATGGAATACGGGAGTTAAAAATTCATGGAAAATGTCAGCCTATACAGAATGTATGCTAACAGTTTTTTTTTAAGTTTAATGTTAAACTTGAAAAATACTGAAGTGACTTTATATATAATGAAATGGGATTAAAGTGTAAAGCACTACTTACCAAAATATTAGCAACATGAAGGGAAGTCAATGCACCTTAACATTTGAGTAAGGTTTGAATAATTATGATGACCTTTTTGAGTTCTGGAACACATAAGCTTCCCTAGCTGGTTGATAAGAAATAAAAATAATAAGGTCTAGTTAACTAATTCATTTGTTTATCAGCAATACAACTGTTACTTTATACAAGATAAAAAACATTGAAGTAGATAAAGCAAGGAAGGTTTTGTTGCTTCTTAACAATGCACTCTCTCCCATCCTTCACAAGAAAGTTCAGAATGAAAAACTGGAAATTTCAGAATTTTCTACCAGCTACCAAATGTAACAGAGTACCATAAATCCATCAAGACAACAACTCTTGGCTGATGAAGATAAAAATAATATTAAGATTTGTAAGAAAATAATTTAAAACGATTGGGTTTATATAGTTATAAAGAATGCTAGGTTACAGAAGACTCAAATAAAAATAAGGGTATTTTCTGAAGTGCTAGGGCTAAATAGGAAAGCAATAAGTTAAACAAACTATTGAATACAATTTCTGAAACCCTTGGGCTCAAAAAAAAATATTTTGTATGTACACAAATATTTTTATAAACTTTATTTTATTATTAATACTATTTAATAATAAAACGCTTAATACAATTTTTTTTTTTTTCATTTCAACTTAACTACAAATTTCAACTTTCAAATTGTAGTAAACTAACGTTCACATATTTATCTTTTTGGCTGTTTTCCTTTTTTTTTTATTATTTTTTTCATTAATAGTTTTCAATTCATAGAATATTTTGATGTATGCAATAAAATAAATTAGCATCTGACCTGCAGTTACTGTATTTTTAAAATTTTATAACCTCATGAGAGTTTACATTATCAAATATGTACTAGAAAGGCAATCCAATTATCCAGATTTTTTGCAATTACAAACTACTCCCAGTTCCAATTAAGTCAGATAACAAGAATAATATGGAGTTCTACTATTTCTATAACATAAATCCATAAACACAATTAATTTCTCTAGAAAATATTCATTACTATTTTATATTAAAAAAAATTAACTTATCTGCAGACTTTAAAGGTATGGTTAAGTTAAAAGCAAATAATCTGAGCAACCACCTTTGGATTTTGTAATATGTTTTTCATATGCAGAGTTTAATATGTCAACAAATACAGACATATTTTCCTTTGAACACATGTATTCCTACAACCTATTAATACACATTTGCAGATAGAAAACAATCACACAAAACATAAAATTGGACTTTTTTTCAGTAACTCAACTATTTGAGTTACTGAAGGGTATTGATAATTTTTGGACTAAACATAAAATAATATATGAAATGAATAAGTTATATGCGTAATATTTAGAAAAAAATTCTTTATGATTAAATGCTGTGTATGACAATAACGAATACTAAGTGCTGGATCAGTTACAGTAAACCTATGCTGTAATGGAAGTAAAAGAACTACATACTCCATAATGTTCTGACTGAGCAATATTCCAGTTTAAGAGCAACGACAAGCTCTTTTTCTGATGAGACCAATTCACATGGATTCAATACTACTATCCATCAGCACTTATTTTTAAAGTAATATTTGCATAAAATTTATCCCAGTGAATTAAATTCTTCTATTTGTAATTACACACAATTAAGTTTTATAAATATGAGTCATTAAGTTGTCATACATTCAAGAAATGGCATGCCATGCTTTCAATCAACCCAAACAGCTGTCATTGACAAAAGTTAATCTTATAAAACTGTTTAGGTACCATCAATCCACAACAGCACAGTACATGCACATGGACTTTATAAGTAAATGCTAATTTTTTTTCCCAGGAAGGTGCAGGTATCATGGATATCTTGGGTGGTTGCGCTTCAATTAACCACATGACTAAACTTCACTTACATATATACATAACAAACTCTGAAGAAATTCCTTACAGAGGTTCCAAAAGCTAAACAGGAGATAGGGGGGGGGGGAGGATGGTGCAGTAAATAACGTAAAAGATTTTTTTTAATATATCAAATCTAACTCCAATATTTGTTCAAAAAAAAAAACAGCTGAAATTAATGAAGAAAGTGGATTATGCTACATAAATAATACAATTGAAAATTTCCACATGACAATCTGAGCCTGCCTAACAGTACAGCTAAACTCTTCTTCTTGGTCCTTTTACCACAATTATGGACTAATATAAAATATAAAACTGAAATTAATTTTGGTTTCTTCAAATACCACATGTGAGTGTAATTATTTTTATTTAACTGTTTAAACTAGATAGACTTACACTAGCAATAAATAAAAAACAATGAGTAATATCAATAAAATTATATTACATTAAACAACACTTATAATAAAACCATACCATTATACAATAAAATTAAACTAATTCACAGTATAGAAAATAGCAATTGAAATTTATTATTTCCATTTATACTTCAATAAAATAAACAATAATTACAAGTAATAATATCACTAATATGCAAACGTAACATCCTTTTTCTTATGTAAATAACTTTTTTCTAAGTTTTTTAATACTAAAGCTATAATTAAGAAATAAAACTTGTGCACATTTAATGGCAAATGGGAGGGGGGAAATTAATGGTAATGTAGGTAGATGGATTGCTTTGACAGTAGATTCAAAAATGTTACTTTTAATAACAAAAAAAAGCTGTAACACTGAATTCCCTTAATTTTAATTCTTTGTTCAAGAATTTTATTGTAAAGTATTTGACAACTACACTGTATTTACTTGAATCTAAGCCATCCTCTTTCTGAGCTGTGCCATAAATTTTCAAAGGTTTTTGTATAACAAAGTCGATAAATAAAAATAAGAATAATATTAACATTTATTTACAAAGAATCTTTTACGAAAAAAAATACAAATTACTTCAAAGGACTATAAAAAAATAAAATAAATAATTTGATAAGGTAAAATTAATTATAATTACTAGTAAGAATAAAATTAAAATAGAAATTTGCAATACAAAAAGTAATTCCATATATGTAACTTAAACAGAACAAATAATAATTATTATAATCAGATAAACTGTCACTTTTACTAACATTATCAATCAGCAGTGTCCAAGTCATCATTATTCCATTTTAGGTCATTTTCTGTTCGATCCATGTTTTGGAGAACTCTCCATTTTTGGAGTTCTTGTCTTCTGTTCCATACGGCATTTACCCAATCTTCCATAATCCCACCCATTCTTGTTGGCATATACTATCAAATCGCTAGGAAATTTCTC
>JAAAKQ030460310.1:0-10765 GCA_010016005.3 Zanna intricata | reverse complement strand
ATTTATTCTTTCTACCTGTTGGTTGCCTTACATTTTGATCAGTAATGTGACATAATCACAGTAAAGTAAAGTAATCACATTTTACAGTGACGCTGTAATTGTTACAGATTTAAGATTAGTAAAAAATAATTTAATATTAAACTGAAAAATTTTACCGCTGTTATACGTTCAGTTACTGGGCCGATTAACGTAATATCTACCTCTGAACTGATTGAGAATACCAATCGGTACGGTTGTGATGCGTCCAGTCAGTCATTCACGAATAAATCTAATTCATTACGAGACATATTTAATCATTTCTTCATATAATCTGAGGACATTTTAATTAAAAATATACGTTGATAATAGCGTAATAAGTAAGTTTTCATGAAAAGGTTTTATGTCAACACAAAAAATTATTTTGTTAAATATTACTGCTATACCGATTCAACTTAAAGCCAAAAAGTAGAAAGAAGGGTTATGGGGTATTTCCGTACATTATTTGAATGTTAGACGTAAAAAAGTCTGCATGCAAAATTTTAAACATTTATAAGGTGAAATATACTACACGCTTATTTTCTTCATAAGCATAGTACCTTGGGAATAAAATTTAAAAAATACGCAAATAATGGGGAGCTTTGCAAATGTAGATAATAACAGCTGATTCGAGTATGTACATAGTTTCCTGCGAAATTTTATTGAAAGGAAACCGTTTAGGTAGAAAGAATAAATATAAGATTTTGATTACTTTGTGTAATTATATCAACTAAAAATGTTCTTTTTTCACAGTTGTGGAAATTAGGCCGTTGTAATACCGTAGTTTAAAAAACCTTTCGATTAAATTATTATCGTTTTTTTGTAGATAAATGTTTCTTAAGTATACGAATTTTGTTTTTCACTTTTTAAACCAGTTTAACAACACATGCGATCGAATGGTATAAAAATTTGTCATTCATATTAAAATATTGCGCACCTTCTCGTAAGAAAATAAATAAAGTACGTTTTAATTTACAGTTAAGATGTAATCGTTACGGATAATAGGCGATCGGAAATCCGATTACTGATTATCTGAACCAGATACGGAAGAACTGGTACTGGAAAAGAAACGACCGGCAGTAGTAACTAATAGAGTACGCGGTACAGGTCTGACGCCCGAGGCTCGGGCGAGTAGGAAGAAAATCATTGATATACAAATTATGTTCCGCCCCTTAAAAAAAAATAAAGTGAGAGTTGAATCCCCGAACTTAACTCGGAGGGCCTAATAATCTGCAGGGCTAAACGTGCTTTTACATGTTAATACCTCTCTTCTGATTTTCTATCTTTATCGCACGTTCACATATATGAGTGCCTGAGCGGTACACACGCTCTTCTAGCGGAAAGTATATGTGTTCGTCTGTGTATGTGTGTCTGTATCGCTGATGTTGGGCGAGGCATTTCCTGTGTATATGCTTCACTGATCACGCTTTGCTATCACAAACTGGGAGAATTATATTTCTATATATTTATTATGAACAATTTTTTTTTTTTCAGTTTAAATGGTTGAATTACATTATGTATTTCACCAGGGTATATGAAAGTAGTCGTATGGCGTTCTAAAATCAAAAACAACAGTCGCTCAACGTTATCAGTATTTTGGATATATTTTTCAATATTATCGCTAAAAAAAGAAAGTTTACTTTTCTGAATATTTCAATATACTATAGGGTATTTAAAAAGAATTGAACAATGGATTTTAAATTAAAAGTTATAATTTCAAATCAAAGCTACCCTTAAGATATGTAACAATCTGCGTTATACTTTTGGTTTTACTTAATTTATTAATAATAAAGTAACAAATATTTTAATATTTAGAGAAGAAATGAAAGTAATAAAATCCAAGCTAAGATTAACAACACACTTTTTCCAAAAAAAATCTGTAACAGGTTGAAATATTATACAGAGATCAAATTGTAATATATTTCAAGGCATAAATTAGTTTTAAATGGTTAACCGATTTATTTTTAAGAACTATTTTTTATTTTAGTAAAATTGGGTAAAATAATGTCCAAACTTCAGCTTAATTAAACAAAACTATCAATTTAAAAAAATACATTTTAAATAATAAAAGTAGTAATTATTTTAATTATAAAGTTAAATAAAATATCAATTTCAAAGTGAGAGATATATCTTTAATTTTGAAAAAAATAAATAAACAAACAGAATAAGAAATCATATTTTTCTTTCCTTTTTTTCATAGTAATGGCGATTTCTGTATTCTATTTCCTGCCATTTAACGTAAGATAATTTTTATTTCCTTTCACATCGTTAAAATCTTTTGTCCTTTAACATCTTTCATCAGGATTATTTTTAAATGAAGGAAATGAGTTAGAAATTGTAGTCGGCAGAAATATATTTTTGAACGGAACGGTGTTAATGTACGGATTAAAATTTAATTGAATCCTGGAAATGTCAATTATATTATTCCTTTAATTCATTCTCTATACATTTTTTCAACCCGCTTAGTACTTAATGCGGAACAGTAAGACCGATATGGTTTCTATCAACTGCAAACATCAATTTCAAAAAGTTAAGCTAAATACGTATCTGTGTTACAAGTGTTATTATTATATATTAATAATACCGAAATGAAAGTCCGACAAACAGGTGATAGTGGAGCGAGAATCTTTTTCTTTAAACGCAGCTTTCCGGGAATAAAATATTTATATCACGAAAGAAATAAAAAAATATGAATCTTGTTTCTTTATAGGAGATTTTGGTGTAATTTAGATTAATAATAATGAAATTCAAATAGAGTGAATGAATTGTATGACATTTTAGTGTGTAATGATAAAACGGTACCGGTGTAGCGAAAGGGCAAGGAAGATGGATGCAGTAGCAAATGTGGCAATGATACATTGAGTAGAAACGTAGTAGAAAGAAAAAAATACATATATTAAGAATAAAATATGAAAATAAAATAACTTTTTTTTTTATCAAACTGTTAAAGTATTTAATAATACTGTTAACAGGTTATAGAATGTACGTCGCACAACACAGTGCCCTGTTTCTTCTCGGCTGAAATAGTGACATGAAATTTATAATTTTCCAGGAAGAAATTTTATGCTGAGTAAGCTGTTCTGTCGGGTGACTTGCAAAATTAAATTGACAGCTCAGACGATCCTCCGATAAGAAAAAAAAATTTACCGCACGTTCAATTTTTTCCCCGATCACCAAGACAGTTATTTTATAATACACAGAACATCACCGCCGATGCTCCAACAGTATTATGCATGCACAGTTCATTTAAAATAGGGCGTACAATTGTAAGAGTAGATACACACGCTACTATGTACGATTTATCGAACAGGTTACTACTTATACACAGCGATAACAATAACATTAATAATAAATATAATCTACGGAATAAGCTAGAAAGAAAATTATTCAACTAAAACGATCTAGGCGAACATAATATACCGTCAGATTAATCTGTTAAGACTGAAACATGTAGGCTACATTAAAAAACAATTACGCTATATCCTACTTAAACCAGTTATATTGACTTTATTAGGGCATAATTGTTGCATACTAACGGAAATAGGCTTTTTTTGTATATATTATTGTAGGCAATTTCATGTATATCGGTTTAATAAAACAATGAAATTACTTATTATACTAATGAGTAACTGAATATCACCATAATATTTACTTGCATAGCGTCGCGCAAAGGCATACAAAGAAATCTATGTGCTAGCAAATATACTTGTGTAGGTGGAAAACAGTGTACAATAACTAGGAAATACAAATGCAACTGCCACTATTTTATAATCTTTGTGGTTATATAATTGATCTACTAATAGGGAATGCGTGAGTGTTACAAAACTGTAAAAAACGACATTTAAAAAAAAAGGTTGAAACTTAAAAGGACATAAAAGGCAATGGATAGTTATTCGTTCGCCAAACTAGGATTATTATTAATTAACTTGACAAAAAACTTAGAATTTAATTAAACTAAACAAAATATCAACATTAATATTTAGTAATACAGATAGACAGATGGTTCTGACAGAATGAGATGGTCACCTTCTATATCCAAAGGTAAACGCGTTACCGCTATGCTAGTTGGGCACCCGATGTTCTGAGTTAGCTGATAGTCAAACAATATTTTTTATAATATATGTTTCGTATACGTTAGAGGAAGTGTTTGAAGTATACCTTTTCTCCTTTAATTCATTAATTACAGTTTTCAACCTTTGTATTACAGAAATTTTTCTAATAACGCGTTTCCACGATTTATAAAATAAACTGGGTATTCCACTGAGAGCTTGAGTAGGTTCAGGACGTTTGGAGGAGATGAAGAAACATATATCTTTTATCTAGTGTTCCCCAAAACGAAAAATTTCAAGACGTCAAATTATATGAATGTTAGTGACGACTCGATTGTTGATCGGTGTCCTATCTATTAAGAATACGTTTGATTAAATAAAACGTATAAGATTATAGAGAGGGGATACCCTATATTGCTACAAAATTGTGTCAAACAGGATTGTTTATTAAACTAAAACCTCAAGTTATGAATAGCTTATTAACTTCCGTGGAAAAAAATAGTTCAATTCTTCTTTTTTTGTGATTCACACCAAATATGAAATCCACGTAAATTTACTTCCTTCTCTATAATTATGTAGCCATTTTCATCAGACTAATAAACAAAATTTTGACGATTAACTAGGCCACTCGATTTGAAGCAGCTTTGTCACATCATTTCCCATCATAGTTGCATTATATCACAAATATCATGTCATTATAGCTATTTACGAAAAATTCAACCCAATTAATACGGACAGTCATTTTTTTGCATATATTTTTTTCTTCGGTACAATCAAGAGTCAAAATTACATTACGTACATCAAGTTGTATGCTCAAGTATCCTTTGATTCTTTCAATCCTTCATTTTGATTCTTGGTATTTTTTCGTCGATTAAAATTCCTTACAAAACCTATACACAATCAAAATTTTCATTTACTAATATGAAACATGAAGGAAGAAAGATGTTATTTTTAAGGACATTACCGAGGAAGGAATATAAAATTTATTCATTTTTTTAAGGAAAATACACAATACGGGTCTACGTAATTTTTCCTATAAAATATTTCCTTGTAATTCAATGTTTTATGTGAACACGTATCCGTATATATAGGCGTGTATGCGTCTATTTAGTCAGTGAGTGCACGGTCGCTGGGTCCGGCCTCCACTCCGGCAAGGTCGCAGGAAGTTAAGAGACTATTCCCCGGGAGCTGCATTTTGGTCGCGTTCTTTACGGTGGAGTGACCCGGATCAGAATATGTATGTAAAGTTTCGTTTCGTCACGCACATAAGCGTGAACATTTCCATAATTCACAGATGTAATTTTTATTACTGGGGCGACGATTTAATAACTACAGTAATTATATTTTTTTGTTACAAATTTTTCCATATTAAATACGGACCTTTTATAAGTGAATATTCAAAAATATACATTAAAAGATAATGATCATAATTTGTATAGAAAAACATTATTAATTTTCATCTAAAGTTCGGTTTATACGAAAGTTTTAAACAGAAATGATTAATACTAAATTTGTAGCAATTTACACATTTTGTTTGTTAAAATAGCTTGTGTAAATTTTTCCACCTGTATATTTTTTACAAGTTGAAAATATGTTGGTGATAAAAGAAAATTTACTTACTGAAAAAGAATATGGAAACATAATTTGGATTTAGAGTCCGGTGTATATTTTATGTGTATACTTACGAAATAATTAGCTGGTAGCTATGAGTACATACTATTACTACATTTTTATAAGGCCTAAGCCATTATGAATGATTTTGCTGAGATTTACGTTGCGTATTAATCGGCAATTGCTTTTTTCTTTTTATTGAAAACATTATATTTACACAGCGACTGAAAGCTTTGCATAAGCATGTGTTCATTTGCGTATCAAGTAGAAGTCAAAATATATATAAAGAAAAAGAAATATATTACTAATTTTGTTACCAACTGTATGTGTTAGCAGCAATTTATTAGTAGTGTTTTAATAATTTTTCAAAGTACAAAATGACAATGCATTGAGAGAAAGGATTGTTTCACAACATGCGGCAATAGTCCAATTCAAAAATGTAAATGCAGTTCGCTCTAACTCGGATAGATTTTAATTATTTTCATTTTCAATCAGATTTCTAGCAAGGTGAAGTGCTGTTAATGAATTAATTTTTAATAAAACGTTTTTTAATTTTTTTTTCCCCTAGAACAATAGCTTTAGAAGGAAAAGTATTGTAATCGGTCCAGTTTGGGCATATGCGCTTTTCACCGGATCTTGATGTTCTATCAACTAAGAACCCAAATAACCGGATGGAAAATTTCCACAAGCTAATGTTCGTATGTACCTTTGTGTGTTCGGTGTTGGCCTCTAAATCACCTTATATTTCCAGAACTGCTGGACCGATTTTGACCAAACTTCTATATATGAAGCATTGATGCCATTCAATTTTCAACTTAAAAATCTAGAGAGTGAGGCTTTAAAGCAAGTTTACCCTCATTATCTCGAGATTTCGCCTAATTAAGGTTATGACCTTAATTAGGCGAAAAGAAAAATATGTTTTTCTTTGGTACATTTATTAACGATAAAAAAATAACAATATTTGTTAAAAAAATTTTTTTAAAAATCGTCAGACTCTCATCCAAAAAAAATGCTTTAAATTAGTAATGCTGTAAATTAGGCTTTAAACTAGTAGGCAAACTGCTTCAATAGTACCCTCTGACAGTACAAAGACCGCTAGTATCGCAGTCAGCCATCTTGAAATTTCCCTTTCTCCCTGTTGGGAAATCCCTTTTTCTCTCATCCTGTTGGACAGGGAAATTTGAATTTCCCAGGGTTACCAACTAAATTATTTTTTACACTTTAAATATGAATTATTTATTTAATTTAATTAATAGTTCAAAGGTTGTTATAGCTATTGAGTCTTCTGCTATGCTGTTAATTTAATTCTACCGCTCACATGTGAGCGGTAGAATTAAATAAATGAATAATATTTGTGTAAAATATATAAAGTCTGTGTAAATATATAAAAATATATAAGTGTAAAATAGTAACTCGGTCTGGCTGATTATTGAACTCTATTGTTCGGTTGACTCGATACCTGGTGCGTTACGACTCGCGGGTACACCAGTTTGCCGACAACACAAGCAAAATTTTTTCTATGTAAGTTGTGAAATTACATTCGTTTATTTAGTGTCACCGTCACCAGTATAGTACCGTCAAATCCGCGCGAATTAAATATGGTATGCTCGCGCACTTTAGATAGAATCATTGTTAAATAAATGAAAAAATATTGTATTGAAATAAAATGATAAATATTTTAAATTGTGTGTGATCTGTATGTAAGCGGTGTATCAGAAACAACACACTTGCAGGACTTTTTGGAACAAGGCTTTAGCCGCGTGACGGGAAAGTTCTAAAATTTTGTTGTCAAAATTTTTAAAATACAAAAAACGTTTATTAGTTTTTAAGCCTTGCTTTTTTTTACTTTTTAGTGTTTTAAAGACATTTACTACTATTTCTTTATAACAATCAAGAATGATAATTTTAAAAACACGCATTTAATTAGTGATGTTCACTTAATGTAAACGATTTCTTTCCTCTTGCTTAAAAGTAATTTTATTAACCTAACCAAAGATCTAAGTTTTTCCAAGTATCATAATAACTATTTAATTGTAGTCGTTTAGCTATGACGTTACATAAAAATAAACTAATGAAGATTGTTTAGGCGTTTAAATCGCCATTTTATGACTGACTGATTACGTAACATGCAAGATATTAAAACGCCACTAGAAACAATTTTAAAATTGTTAAATTAATTTTTGGAAATGTCTAAGTTTCCTTCATGGATAAAATGCAAAAAAAAAGTTAATTAATTAAAATATGAATAGTTTCTTCTTTAGATAGAATATGGGTTGCTTGTTGCACTCTTAAATGTCAATTTTAGAAACGTATTAATAACTTTATCTTCGTTGTTAAATACCATTAATATAACTAACCGACAAACCCTTAATTTATGCTATCCTTAATTAAAACTTAAGAGTTTATAACAGTATATATTTTATAAATTATGCAGGACAACTGAGCTGTTAGGTGGAAAGTAGAGAAAAATTTTTTCCATGAGGAAAACAGAAGCTTTAAAGTACAGAAAAATAAAAGAAAAGAGTTAAAAGAAAAGAAAAGAGTTATCAAGAATACAATAATTGAACGACTTATTAATATATTCTAATTCTAAAAATTAACGATTACTTGTAAAATATCTTTGAAAATAAAATAAAACTTACAACGTATATTTCTACATAAATTTTACAATATTAATAAATATTAAACACACACAATTCCACACTGCTATGTATACATTTAATGAGGTAATAAATGAATTTATATAAAGACAGCAACTCTAAAAAATACTGACAGATAAGAATGAAATATTTTATTACTGTAAGCAACGCTGATTAAAAAAATTCTACTTCAAAAAAACAAAAAAAAAAATCACCTTGCTGTTTTTCTGAGTGTAAATAAACAAAAACAAACTCAGAAATACATACGCACACACAAATTGATGCGCCAGAACACATAGATTTATGTAGAGCAGTAACGACAGGCAGTACGAGCATGCATTTCAGTGTTTACCTGTTTAAGGCAAGTAGTAGCCGGTAGTTCGTTGAACAGGTTTTATGTTATCCGAGATCCGGAGGGAATATCCAATTAGCTGAATGAATTTTCGTTATCAGAATACAAGAAGAGTTAAATGATTAGAAGGTATGCTTTTAAAGTCTGGACCGGTGTTCATATCCTCGGGCCAATCTTCTCTATGGTGGTCATCTAAAGTACGATAACGTTTTGTGGAAACACAATAACTTCAATTATTATTTGTTTTAACTTTTATATATATATATTTATATTTATATTTATTTTATAAATTATTCTGTTCCGGTAATTGAAAATAAATTTTAAGCAAACTCTTACAGCAAGTTTTTTAAACAATGCAGTTGTAGTAGATTTTATAAAAAAAAGAAAAAAAAGAAAGGAATACTACTACTATTTGTTTTGTCTGTTATTATTATTATTTTTCTAAAAGTATCAGAAATATATATTATATATTTTCTTATTTAATAGACTGTAATTAATTGCCTTTCTTTTTTCTGTTTAGCCTCTGGAACTACCTTAAGGCGGAGAATGAATGATAATGATAAGTATGAGGATGAATGAGGATGATATGTGTGAATGTAAATGAAGTGTAGTCTTGTATATCTCAGGTCCACCATTCTTGTGATGTGTGGTTATCTGAAACCCAACCACCAAAGAACATCGGCATCCACGATCCGAATCCCTGTAAAAGTAACTGCCTTTACTAGGGTAATTAATTACCTTAGACGTCTGAAGTTCACATTGACTTCAAGAATACTTCAGTTAATTATTTGTGCTAGTTGATTGACAATATTTTTATAAATATATTAAAAAAAAATTATTTCTGGAATGTAATTAATTTCCATGAAATAGCTAAAACATAATCAAACGAATTTTATACGTCACATTGAATTATGTTAAAATATAATAATATTATATTAAAATACCGAAGTAAAATTAATTTTTACTTTATATCATTCTCAGAGTTAATACAAACATTTTTTAATATTATTAGACTTTTATCATTATTACAAATGATATTGTTTACCAGAATAGAGGACAAATAATAATAAAAATTAACCAATTTGGATGTAGTTTATTTCATACAGTATCTTATTTTACTGGATTTTTTTTATTATTATATTTGAGTCATAATCGAGCCAATCAGTGTGGTTTAATTTTCAGATTTATTAACAAAACAAACAGTTGTACTTTTATTTTTAATATATATTTTGTAGCTATAATTTAATCCCATAGAAATTTAGGTTGTTACATAATAAGTAAACAGCGTGTTTATATTAATTTTAAATTTATTAGAATTGTAACTTCCTAAGTGTATCTAAGTCTGTACGATACTTTATTTTTAACTTTTATGTAAAATAATTAATTGACTTTGATGAAAATAAATTAAGCAATTAAGTGATTTAACGCCGTAAGACGTGCGCATATGATGGAAGAGTTTCTATAATAAAATGATAATATAATTAATTATCTATAGCGTAATTTAATAAATAACCTTCTTCAAGTGAATAGGACGTGAATTAGCCGTTACGTTTAATTAAAATATTGTTGGTATCCATATAATTAAAAGTTAAAGACTAAATAAAATTATTACTGAAAGTTTAAATTCATTGTTGTTGAGTTTTATTTCGTTCATCACACATGTCCGTTAAAAAAAAAGAAAAATAGGTTTATCCTTTTGTCTATTAAAAAAAGGATGATTCTTTAAAGTTTACATTGTATCATATAATACGGTCATTGATATTTACAGATCTTTCACTAATCGCATTACAAAACCCTTAAATCATCTACTGCTACAAATATTTTCCGATAATATTATCTTAGTCTATTTAGTTGTAATTCTGAGTTTCAAAAGAGAATTGTGTGTATACATATTTATTTGCTAAAATAATATATATTTTTGCTAAAATTAATGTATATATATATATATATATATACATACATATATGTATGTACGAGGGCAAGTCAGTCAATATTTATCCGCAATTTAGTTATATTTTTGTATATGTTGGTAGTACTGTCGTTTTGTGTCGATGACGCATGCTTTGTTTATTTTTTGTTATGTCTATGCAAGTTTCAAG
>JAAAKQ030460199.1:0-24245 GCA_010016005.3 Zanna intricata | reverse complement strand
ATTGTATGTAAACTTTGCATTTGGAGATACAAAGTCATAGAATCAGAAACTTATATCATTAACGGGAGGAAAATTATTAGTAAATAAAAATGTTTTTGGGTCAATATGACCCGAACAGAACAGCAGGGTTAAACTATAAAAGCTTTATTCAGAATTTATAATGGTCACAAGTGAATGATCTTTTTGTTAAGCTTTTTAAATAGGTTGAAAGTATGCCCAAGTAAATCCACATAGTTATTAAAGCTAATTTTCCTTTTAAACAGTAGTCTGTCAAGAGCAAAGCCCTCATTAGCCAGAATTACTCATCTTTTAAAAGTTACACTACACTTAGCTGGCTATTTCATTTCTCTTTTAGAAAGTCACTTAAAGAAAAAAAAAACATCTTTCATCCTTTTGTCTGTAATGAATGTTTTATTTAAAAAAAAATTATATTCTGTATAATCATATGAATTTTCTTATCCTAATAATCATACATCTGATAATTTTAGGCATAAAATTTTTTATGCCTATTTTTATAGGAATATTTTTTTGGCTTCTATTAAACCATTTTTTGGCCTTGCTGTTCAAGTATTGTATATATAAATGTGTATAACGAAAGTATTAGAAAGCAGGTAATTTTAAAAATCAAATTCAGTGAAACTTCAAAGAGTGTACAATACTGAAACTAGAAACATATATTTTGTTTGGATGTGTGTAGTATTTAGCAGAGTTCTTAAGAAAAATATTTTATTAGAATTTTGATTAATGACTTTAACATTTAAATATATATATATTTTTAATATTATGCTGCATTGAAAAAATAAATTAGTCACTGCCTGAGATAGTAAGTCATGTACGATTTATGTATGATAAAGCACTGAAAAGCAGAGCAGAGTTTTTCATTTATTACTGTTACATATAAATCTATGAAGTCTGTAAATAAAGTAATGAGACTGGTTCAGAAAAACCTTTTTTATTTACAATCAAATTATACATGGATTCTTATCACTTTGAAGTAGTTTCCTTGGAAAGCCATGCAATGTTTCACTCTTGTTTTCCCATGCTTCATAGCAGTGTTGGAACTGAGAAACCGGAATATCCTTCAGATAGTCAATTACATTGGTTTTTTTTTTTAATGTGTTCCACTGTTTCAAAATGGTGTCCTTTGTGGTATACTTTTTTGAAGTCTGAAACAGGAAAAAGTCACAGGGACTCAAATCAGGTGAATAAGGTGGTTGAGGAATTACAGGAATATTATTCTTTGCCAAAAACTCATTAATTGAGAGTGCAGTGTAATGGTGTGTTGTCATGATGCAGCATCCAGTTGTTTTTGCTGGCTGGTCTCATACAGGCAACTCTTTTCCACGCTCATTCAAGAATTTCTCGGTAAACATATTGATTTACAGTCTGTTCTGTAGGAAAAACAACCTTATGGACGATGCCATTACTATCAAAGAAACAAATTAGCATGGCTTTCATTTTTTATTTACTCATTTTACTTTTTAGGAACGTAGTGAGTTTGAAGTGTCACTCCTGACTCTGGCTTTTGTTTCTGGGTCGTACTGAAATATTCAAGATTCATCACCAGTAATAACATTTTTTAGAAAATAAGATCATTTTGAATTCACTCTAGAAGATCGTGGCACATTTTCACCCTGTTGTTTTTCTGTTCAACGGTGAGGTTTTTTGGGACCAATTTTGCACAAACCTTTTTCATGTCCAATTCATTGTCAAAATTTGATGGACTGTGGTATGGTTTAAATTCAGTTGTTCCTGCAATCATTCTGACAGTTAATCATTGATTGTATCATACCAGGTCTCTCATTTGCTTAGCATTGTTGTCACTTTTTGATGTTAATGGTCTTCCAGTGTGGATTGTCTGCAATTGATTGTTGGCTATCTGAAAATAATTTAAACCACCTGAAAATTTAGGCTTGTGATAGAGCGTCATCTCCATACGTCCTTTTCAATTTTGAAAAAGTTTCAGTAGCATTCTTACCAAGTTTAACACAAAACTTGATTGCACAACATTGCCCATAATTAGTATCACTAATTTTTTGTAATGCTCAACGAAAACTCATTTCATGAAAAGTTTGTTTACATCCCACATGACAATGATATACAAAAGATATTAATACCTAATATAAATCTGCTTTTCATATAACCATATGTTTACTAGTAACTTTACAGTATTGCCGCTTTGGCTTCCAAAAAAAAGCTAGTCTCATTACTTTATTTACAGATTTCATACTTCGGCCGTATTCTATAAAATTTGACTATATACTCTCCAGAAATCTCATTGTAGTGTAGCTTTTGGTTATTCAGAACCTGAAAGTGGTTTCTTACCTTGTTCACGTAATGAATGCACCTGTAGTTACATCTGTGAATGACCAGTCTAGGATATTAACTAATTAGAACTGAATATTTGACATTATTGCATTTACTTATGATTGTGTTAGTTTTTCTTAAACATCACTGGTTTAATATTATTTGATCATTACAAACTACTCATATTTGAGTGCTATTGACTAATGTCAATAGCACTCAAATATATGTCTATGTGCTATGTGTCTATGTCACATAGTGGAGGAGATAGAAACTGTAATTTTGAGTATAGACTTGCACCAAAATTTTAAGTAAACAAATATTTATTTGTTTACTTAAAATAGTAGTAATAGTAAATACTTAAATATAAGTAATAGTAATACTTAAAACTCAAGTAGTAATAGTACTACTACTACTACTTGAGTTGCTGTAAATTGAAAATTAAAAGACTACTACTGTTTTGGTATTTTACAAATGTAAAGTTTCTGCCCATATGTATTTACATGGTAAAAAGTATTAATTTTTAAAAAGTTTGTTATATTTCATTAAAATAGCTCAATCTTTTCTGGAGTTATAAAACTATAATTATAAAACAAAATGGTTGACACAGATTAAGTGGTATTTCTGGATCATGTTGAAGAAATGCTATTGAAATATTGGATGAATGTTTTTGCGATTACTTGCATGTTATAATTATTTGCTTAATTAAAAAAAAAAAAAAAATCAGAACAATTTTTCTGTATAGAATTTCATAAATTCAGGATGTGTGTTTTCTGTATAGGACATCCTGAATACTTATTGTATGGTCTCAACCATTTTATATAGAAGATTATTTAGAATTTTTATATAGAAATGAAATCTATTCAGTTACAAATCTACACAGTTACAAGAATTAAAAACAAATTTCTTGAAATATTTATGCAGAAAAGAATAAATTTCTTTCTATACAGGATTAGTAGTAAGACCTCTGCCTTTTTTACTGGATAATAGATTAAAACCCTTGTCAGAGTTGAATATCATAATTCTATAATTTTAAAAGTGGAGAAACTTGGTGTAATTGGATCAGTCTGTTGCCAATATACATAAAAAATAAATTAGTGGTGTCATTGAAATTGAGGAATATAAAGAAGGTGAAGAGTACATGGTGACTCCATTTATATTAAAGGAGAATGTTGAAAATAGGGCATGTAAATTTTACAGCGGTTTTAAGTTTTACTATAAATATTACATGTTTAAAAAAATTTTTTTTTGGTAACTTTTTTATCTTAGCAGTGAATTTTTACCATTCCTGAAGTGCAAGTTCTTTTAGAACATCTTTTGCTTGGCTCATTTCTTCAAGCTGTTGGCCTTATCAACCATTTGATATCTCTGTTATCATTTTCCTACATTTAATCCAAAGTATGATTTTTGTTCTTCACTGAAATTTAAAATTTTGTTCTGTAATTAGAAACAAAAAAATTGATTACACAGGTTGTAAGTAAAGATCTAAGTGAAACTACTCAAAAATTCTGGCTAAAGAAAGTTGCTTTATGAATAGAAGCTGTGTAGATTTTGTTATTGGTATGGTCTTTAAAATTTTTCATTAAGTCTTATGATAATTTTTTTTTAATAATTTTCATTGTGTGTTGTATTTTTTTTCTTTAGCTTGCGATACAAAACAGCCTATATGGGTGCCAAATACTCCAAAAGAGCCAGCTTTCATACCAGCTGGAGCTGAATGTTCTATGTTGAATGCTCAGTTCTTTGATTCTGATAGTTCAGCTTCTGATGATTCAAATAGAAAAATTAACTACTTAAAAAATGATAGGTAAGTTTATTGTTATCTTTTCAAGTTGCAAAACATGAAAGATCTTAACAGTGTAATGAATTAATTGTAAGTCATCGGTTAATTTAAAATAAATTTATTTAAGTGTTTTTGTTCTTAAATCTTCATCTTGTCAGTCAGGGATCTGCAGATTTTGTTGTTAGATTTATGGATCCTGCAATGTTATAAAGATCACTGAGCATGGAAGATGGATTACAGTACTTTTTTCTCATTCTCTTATTACTACAAGTGTTATAGAGATTAGCATTTATCATTGCGTTAACTTATAACTGTAGTAATTTAATGGAAAATAAAATAAAAATTATAGAGGCTCTGAAAATAGCATATTTAAGTAAATAAGAAAGAAACAATTATCTTGAGAGATATTTTCTGATGGTAGTTTGCCTCTCTCTGAGTATCCTTTCCTGATCATCAAACAGTTTCAATTCCCAAACATCACATAAGAAAAGGAACTGATAATTTTCAGGCATGGCTACTTAGACACTCTGATATCTTGGATTGTGGTAACTCAGTATGAAGAGGGAAATGAGGTTACAGCCTACAATCTTCTGGAAAATTATAGGCTCCAGAATCTTTGGAAGATTCAAGAACAAAACTATTAACTAAGAAACAGTCACTTTTGTTATGCTTAACAATGGAATCCTAACCCACGTGTTTGATGGTCATTCAATAATTAAAAAGTAAGATGGTAAAAGTGGAAAACGTATTTTATAGAATACAGTTAAAACTGTCTGACTTTTCTATCAGTCTATCTATGTCAGTATTTCTATGACATAGAAAATATCAGATCTTCGCAAAGAATTTCTATTATTGTTGTCTCTTTTGTTTATTACCAAATGTTAGCTTCTCTTGAAACATATCCCATGAAATAATGTTTACTGTAATATGATTTTTATTTTCCGAGGGTGTAAAACCGGACAAAATACACTATGGATGTTAAAACAATCTGGTACAAAGTATATTAACTCTCAAATTTTTATAAGTGAATCAAACATTTGAAATTGGTAGATTAGTTATCACTGTTCCACCGGGCAGGTTTAGTGGTTAAATTGTCTTTGCAAATCAGCTGATTTCAAAGTTGAGAGTTATAAGGTTCAAATTTTACTAAAGGCTAAATTTTACTTTTATATGGATTTGAATAATTATTTATTATTATTTGAATAGATTATGGATACCTATATTCTTTGGTTGTTGGGTTATCTCAGAAATGGTGGACCTTAGACTATAAGACACTATATTTCATTTACATTCGTTCATATCATCCTCTGAAGTAATATCTGGTTTTGGAGGCTAAACAGAAAAAAAAAATTCATGGAAAGCAACTGACTGTACGGTGCAACTGATGCTTCCTAAAATGGCATTAGTGATCTTATTTGCAAGTACAGAAGCAGAAACATTTGGAAATTTGCTGAAATAAATGATGTTTCAGCACCAGTCATTTCATTACCCATAATAAGCTGAATTATTGCAAACATGTTCATGATTTTGAGTTGAGACGGTCGATTCAAAATCACAAAGACATTTGAATTTACATTTGTAACATAAACAACAGTTTTTAGTGGAAGGTGTTGCTTTCTTAGATTTCTTAAAAAAGCTTGTGAAGAAACTTAGTTTTATCATTTTGAGTCTGAATCTGAAGTTGTCAGAGTATGGAATGGAAACATCTGACTTTGCTCACCAGGAAAAAATTCAAAACTACATATCAGTCGATAAAGTAATACTGACAGTGTTTTGAGCTCCAGCTCATTGTGATTATTTGGAACAGCATCTTACAATCTACACCAATACTATTGTGATGTGCTGGAAATCTCCTAGTTCTCTTTCAAAAGATTTAAATTGTTCTTTATGGTAATGCCAATTCCATACTGCTTAAAGACATGAGAATGGGACGTTAGTCAAAAGTTGGGTATGTAGATGTTGCCATCTCCATATTATAGTCCTGATCTTGCATCATGAGATTTTTTGTTTGTTTGGTCCTCTCAAAGAGTTTTTATGTGGAACAGAGTTCAGCACCGATGAACTCGCTTGTACAGCAAGAATGCTGTACAAGGAAGGCACAGATACTGAGGTTTTGGACTGAAAGATCACAGGTCCTACAAGCATTATAAATACAGTTTAATGGTAATGAAATTAATGGCAATTCAGTGACACTAATTTCATTGGCATTGAATTATCTGTGCAATGTTTGTATGACCCTCATATGTTAGAATATTTTATAAAATTCCTATCATTTCAATGACCTTTTATCTTATTTACTGAAATATTTATTTTGTTTTTAGCCTTCTTTACAAAAAGATTAATAAAGTTATTAATAATTTATCTTTGTTAACTCTGAAGAATTTTTCTTTATTTACCAATTTTCAGTTACTGGTAGTTTACCATCACTTACTGGTAGTTAAAAAACTAATGACCTTACAATATAAAAATAATGTCTTAATCAAATTATGTCCATAGTAACATAATAACTAGAGGTTAGTTATAGTGTAAATAATGGACTCAGTTGTCTAGTTCAGTTATTAACTGAAGGTAACAATAACTGAAATAAAAATAATAATAGTGAAAGAACTGAAGTTCTTCTCTAAACAGATTATATGAGTCTGCTTCTTCACAACATGGATTCTTCCAATTCACAAGATTGCATTTACATTTGTCAAAAACACATATCTGTAAGAGTTTAATTTCAATTATTACTTTTATTTTAAAGAGTTTAATATGTTAAAATTGTTGGTTAAATTTGTTTTGACTTGTTTTGGATTTGTGATAAGTATTGGAATCACAGTGTGATATCTTATCAATCTATTTTACAGGTTAAATGGTATATCTGTTGAAAGTGATTATAATTCCTGTAATGGTAACAAAGATTATGATGATTTTGATTTACGTATTAGCCATAAAATGAAATCCAACCTGAAGTATCTTATAAAAAAATATTCTCATGGCGTATACTGTTGTGATTTACCATCATTATATGAGGTATGTTGTTTTGTAATACTATTTTTCATTGTTTCATATAATGCAATTTTTATCATTAGAATAATTGTATCTGTTAATAATAATAACTGATCCATCCTATTGTATGAATGGTTTAAAAAAAAAATAGATGGTGTACAGAGTAAATTTATTAAACTTAAACAAAAATAAAGTGTCACAGCAATTTGTGACTATTGAGATGGTGATTTTTCAAGAATTTCAAATAGATTACCGTTGGGAAAATCTTGACTTTTCATTAAGAAATTGCTCTTAGTACATATTACAAATATTATAAATCATTTTCTTGGCTGTAATGGATTATAGGGATGCAACAGTTAGTTGATGGATGATACAAAAATTGTTAAATATTTACAGGATTTAAATTAAAAGTTATACAAGGCTTGTTTTTTTTTTTAGTAAAGGCCATTTTGATATAAAATTAGGTGTAAGTGACTTAAAAAGACTTTATTACATTAAAATCGACCTAATGCATATTATTATTTTGCCTTGGAAAAATTTTCCCGTTATTATATTACTTTCTCTTTCAGCTTCTCATCATTTTCAAATCTTTGTGGTGTAAGCCATTGTTTTAATTGGAGAAAAATGAAGTGATTGCTATATGCAATGTTAGGACTACAGTGAATGTTCAAAGATCTTTCAATAAGTCGTTTTAATTCATAAACATTGTTTTTTTTTTTTTCCCCGGTGGTAAAGTGTTTTGATAGGGAAGAAACAAAATCCCTTTGACAGCTTTCTATGTTTTTTGTTCTCAATAGGTTGTCAGTGTTTTTTTGAATTTTACAATATGTGTTGCCTTTACTGTACTTCCACAATCAAGGCTTCCACAAACTTGTTAAGCAATATTTCTTTGTTATCCTAAAAAAAAAAAAAAAAACAGTGGTTATGAGCTTCATGTTTGAATTTTCTTGATTAAATTTTCTTCAGCCTCTGAAGTGATAAATGAATCCAACCTCACCATAGATATGTGCTATTTTAATGTTAGTGCACGATATGAAAATTTTATCTCCAGTCTTAAGTTTGGTTAAGCGATTTATCTTCTTCATTTTTAGGTACTGTTGCAAAAATGTTTGGGTTGCAAATTTTTCCTTGTGTTCATCTGTCAACATTTTGGGTACCTATCTTGCACACAAGTTTCTTGACCTGATTTTCCATTAATATTTTGTATATCATTGTCATAAAACATTTAAAGATTCATTTGATTATTGTGAAACTAAGACATATGCCTTTCAAAAAGTTTTTTGTTTAGTTTTTTCAACAAATCATTTGTGATCACTAACAGGCGGGCCACTGCATTCTTCGTCATGAACATAGGTCCTGTCTTTTCAAAACGTGTGTTATTTTAACATTTTTTCTTTGTGTATAACATATGGTACATAAATATAGTAATCTTGTGGTTTTCAATAGTACATTTGTTTTTCAGCATTAAGGAACAGATTGGTCCTTGAACCTCATAGGATTACTTATTTTAGCATTCATTTCGTTTAGGTTATGCGGTAAATAACATGAGTATGATTGGATTATTGTGAATGGATGAGATTCAAATAAACATACCATACAAGATCATTTGTTCTAAAGTTGACAACAGAGTTGAAATGACCTCTACTTAAAAGCATGCTGTTCATGGCTAATAATGGTTGGTTATGAGCTATTTACCAGGAAATAGCTATAACCCACATGTTCAATATGTCCAAGAAAGTTTTAATAATAATTTACCATGTCCTTAATACAATCTGGATTAGAAAGCTGGGAGGGAGTGCGTTTATAAAATGAAAATATAGTCCTTATTAATTATTTGTAAATAAGATAAGAGACTATATCCTGTACAGTTTTGTGGTATTAGTTAAAGAAAGAAGTATTCATGAGATATTTCAAAAAGAACTGAACCCACTGTTTATTTTAACCATTTTTCACGATGTAAGACTGAATTTACAAAAAATTTGGATATTTTTAATTTCACAGTAGGTACTAAGAGTGTCCTAGTAAAGATAAAAGTTTTTAATATGGATTTGAATACTAGATTGTGGATACCGGTGTTCTTTGGTGGTTGGGTTTCAATTAACCACACTTCTCAGGGGTGGTCGACCTGAGATTGTACAAGACTACACTTCATTCACATTCATACACAAACATCCTCTGAAGTAATATCTTAACGGTAGTCTCGGAGGCTAAACAGATAAAAGAGGTACTAAGAGTGATTTCCTTTATCCTGGATGAAAATTTTCTAATAGTTAAAATCTTAATCGTGAATTTTAATTATCAGTAACTGTATCATGATTGTTTTGTAAATCTGCACTTTTTAAATTTCCTCAAAGAGAAATTTACTGGTGTAATGATCTGGAGATCTTGGTGGACCATTAGCTCTCTTGAGGTAAAGAGATAATAAAAATATTCTTACAACAGGCTGTCAATTCAATTTCCAGTACAACTAATAGCATTATCTTGTTGAAACTGACATTTTCATCTGTGTTTCACTAAGCACTATAATAAATACTGGATTATATTGTATTGACCTAAACATTTGTCACTAAAATAAAATAAGATTGTTCAGCATCCCAGCACAATTTTTATCCATTAAACCGGTAATAATAAAGAAATATTTTTCATAGTCCGTTTCTTAACTATATTTAAACAATACTGATAAATAGCATTCTTGATATTGTTTTGAAATCAATGATTGTTAACTGGGCTATCTGTGAGGTAGTGAGATTTTATGATCAAGAGAGTTGAAGACTCGTTCAAGTTCGTGAGGACTTCTGCAATTAACAGTGATGGTCAGCCTGGGCAGGCTATTTTGATTTGAATCAAAAAGGCCCGAGCCAATCCTACAAATGCTGCCCTTTCACAAAATGTCTGCATCAAACAATATTTATTGACTTGGAAACTGTAGACCAAGGAAATATCAGCTGAAACTCTTATTTTTTGTGTTTGAAAACATTTTATGAAAAAAGTCTACAATAAAATCACATTTTTTTTTGAAAACAATACGTAGTGGTGAACAGGTACTGAAACAGTTCAAATGTTATGGATTATTTCAGTTGTTAATTACAGCTAATCTTGAGTACACTATTACCACCAAACTGTTAGAGAAATGTAAAATCTACTTTTGAATAAAAGGGTGATGTCTTTTTGTAATATTTATTATTTAATGTGCATCTGCTATGTATTCTTTTACAAAACTATAAGGTTTGGATTTTTCTACAGAAAGAATTCCATGCTACATTAAATTATGAAGAATATGGTTATGATTGTGTGATACATATGGTAAATGATTTAAAAAGTGTATTTGCTTTCAAAAGAGAAAATTCAAACAGCGATTGGAAGTTGTTTGATGCTGATTCTGTGAAAAGTGATCAGTTCATTGATACAAGTAAGTATATATGTTTATTTCTTTGCCACAGAGTGTATTTAATTTATTTATTACTTAGTGACTATTGCCATGAATAGTCATTAGTAGCTTTGTAGCTTTTGAATAAAATGGAAGTTCCATAGTGTGTTTTATCTTTTCTGAGTTATTCTTTGGTCACAGAAAAAAGGAACTGCCTGTCCCCCATAACTATTGACTGGAAACATTTCTTTATTGGCGCTTAGGCTATTACAGTAGTTATATTGTAGCATTGGAGTGTTTAAATTAACTCTTAAATTTATCTCTACGTGAATATATATATTGTTGTATAACAACTTAACCTTCCTCTACAAATCATGAGACCTTGCTGATGGCTTGCATGCTCAGTGATACAGAGTAGCTGGACCAAAGGTGCAACCATGTTGGGGAGGTATCTGTTGAGAGTCAGACTAAGGAATGATTCCTGAAAGAGAACAGCAACCCTTTCAGTAGTTGTTAGGGTGTAGGTCAGGAGAACTTAAACGGCAATAGCAATATCACTCATTCTTTTGAGTACTGCGCAGCTGAAAGCAGTGGAAAATTACAGCTATATTTTTTCCAGGAAAATGTGGCTCTCTGCATTTTCAAAAACATAGATGGAGATGTCTTCCTTGGTAAAACATTCCACAGGTAAACTAGTCCCCTGTTCGGATCTGTGGCTGGGGACTACTTAGGAAGGGGTCACCAGAAAATTGAAAAATAACATTCTATGAGTCGGAGCGTGGAATGTTAGAAGTCTAAAGAAGGTTGGTAGGTTAGAAAATTTAAAGAGGGAAATCAATAGATTAAATGTAGATGTAATAGGAATTAGCGAGGTTCGATGGGAAGAGGAAAACTATTTTTGGTCAGGTAATTTTAGAATAATTAATTCAGCACCAAATAAAGGAGAGGCAGTAGTAGGTTTTGCAATGAACAAGAAGATAGGGATGAGTTTAGAGAACTTTAAACAGCTTAGCGATAGAGTTATTGTGTATAATAAGGATAAAATCAAAACCTAAGTCGACAACGATTGTTAACGTCTATATGCCTGAAAGTGCCCATGATGATGATGATGAGATAGAATGAGTATACAAAGAAATTGACAAAGCAATTAAACACGTAAAGGGGGATGAAAATTTAATAATAGTTTTAGATTGGAATGCAAGCATTGGTAAAGGCAAGGAAGGAAATATTGTGGGTAAATACGGGGGCAAAAGGAATGAAAGAGGCAACTGACTTGTTGAGTTTTGGATGAAGTATAATTTAGTAATTGCCAACACCCACTTTAAAAATCATAATAGCAGAATATACACATGAAAAAAGCTGGTGGTACTGCAGGTTCAGATAGATTACATCATGGTTAAATAAAGATTTAGAAATCAACTCTTCGATTGCAAAGCATATCCTGGAGCAGACATTGATGGCAACCTTAATTTAGTGATAATGAAATGTAGATTGGGGTTTACAAACCTGAAGAAAAGGTGTCAGATGTATCATTGGAATTTAGAGAAGCTTGAGAAAGAGGAGATAAAAAAAAATTTTTGTGGAGGACTCGCTAGAGGTCTGAGTAAAAACAATAAGGTAGAAAATATTAAAGAAGAATGGAAGAATATTAAAAAGGAAATTCTTAAATCAGCAGAAGCAAACGTAGAAAGTATAAGAATGCTAGTGATGAATAAGGTAAACAGAACTATCAACAGTTAAGAAATGCCATAAAAAGGAAGTGAAAATTAGCAAAAGAAAAGTGGATTAAAGAAAAGTGTTCAGAAGTGGAAAGAGAAATGATCATTGGTAATTATCACTTTTAAATTAATATTTTTAAAAGTCTTGTGTACTTTTTTTTTATATTTATATTATTTTATTAAACAATTTTTGTTTGATTCTATAATCTGTTCTACTGTTAAAACATTCATTTACTCCCTTTTTCTACTTGTTAGTAATAATTAATAATAATATTTTTTTAATATTATTGTGATACATTTTTAGCCTATTGATTATAAATATCGTTTTTTAGTATACTTCAAAGATAGTTATTTTGTAAAATAACACTAAACTTTAAAGATTTAAATGTCATTAAATTAAAATTAATTTAAGGCATAGAAATTGTGAATTGAATTCTAATTAATTATAAAAGTTGTATTACACTGGTAAATTTGGTTAAATATTATATCTTTTTAAATATTATATTTTCTAAAAGATTTAAAAAAAACTCATTGTTGCTTATTCAGTAATTGATTGTACCGGTATCTCTGAAAATGCATTACTCATTAAAAAATTAATCAATGAATAAAGTAAAAATTATGTTCCTTTTATTATACTGTTTTGATGGATCAGTTTTAATAATATTTAAGAAAATGTATCTTTGTTTTATCATCAAATTAAAGAAAATAGATATATCTTTATTTTTATTTTCTGAAAATAATATTACTACTGATTACAGTCATTTTTAATATACAACCCCTTAGTACAAATGGATCTCATACTTTTTGTCAATTTCAGTTTCTTATAATTCCAGTAATCATCAAAATCTTATTTCTGTCACATCAGACTGTTTATTGAAATTTGTTTACTTATTCAGAATAAAATGTAATATGTTTGTGTTATCAGATGTTCTTGCAAAGGATTAAAATGCAAAAGTCAGTTAAAATGCCTGTACAAACTTAGTACACAAACGCCTGTACTTTCTTGGTACTTTGGAATCTATGCCGCCCCCCCTATGCATCATTCAGTGGTCCAAACAAAGAGATTACAGGAGAATAAATCTAAACCATAGAGACTGAAGATTTTCTAAGGTTTCCCCAATCAATTTTACTCAGGTTGTTCCAATTGTTAATGGCTTTGTGAGGCCTGGCATTGTGAAGGAGAATCACATCTGATTGCACTGTTTTGTTCCTATAAGAGGTTTTCATTTTGTTGAAGGGTTGGCAGTAGTAGCAGCATTCACAGTGTAATAATATAATTGATGAAAATTGATGAGCAGTATGCCTTTTCAGAGCCAAAAGAATAGCGCTTCTCCTAATTTATTTTGTCAGTTATCTGGATGCAACCTATTTTTCACTTTTTTCACCCTTTATTTGTCAAAAACTGCCGACATAAACTTTTGTAATCTTAAAAATTTCTTGTTTTTTTAAAATTATTTTATGTTAATTAGACGAGTGAAGCGATTGTTAGGTTGTGTTGGTAAGCTAACAATTCCATATACTGAACTTTGCACAGTATTAACATAACATAACCTAAACTCACTTTGCTCACTGAACTTATCCAATTAACATTAAATATATAAATTATATGTATGCTGTTTGGAAGAATTAATAAGCCTTAAGAATTTTAGTGTTTCTTTCCTTTTTTTTTTTTTTATCAATAGCCTAACAAGTACTGAATTTTTTTTCTCCTTTAAGTTTAGTTTTAATAAATTAAATGTAATTGTGATCTACAAATATTAGCAGTGATTATATCATGGATAAATCTGTTACTATGTGTGTGAAATATGTTTATTAATTACAAAGAAAGGACTATGATTGACTTTAACCAATTATTGAAATAAATTGGAAAATTTCAAGTGTTTACATAAAATCTTAAACTATTCAAGCATTTCATTTATTTAACAATTATTTTTACTAAATAGAGACTGAGGAATTAGTTGATATATTTATAGAAAATAATATAGAGATAATAATAAATGTTAAGTTTTTTAAAATTAATGTTTTTTGATTGGGATTGCCTAAAATTATATGATTATTTTCTTAAGTTATTTTTAATTTTACTTATTGGTGAACAGATTTGTTTTGTAATTATTGTTATTATCATTTATTATTATTATTTTTATTATAAATGTATTTATTGTTATTTTTTTAATGTGAATTCCTTATATCTATTAATGGTAATTATTAATTCTCCATCTAGTTTTATAAGTAAATTTTTTATATAAATCAGTTTTGAATGTTTTTTTATCTTGTTTTCCAACTATATTTTCTATTAGTATATTTATTCTTTGTGTATCTTGTTTTAGGTGAAACCAAAAAATGGGTATCTAGAGAAATGGTTCAAAGTATTTGCAGTGTTCTTGCTAAAAATCCTAAAGGATTACCATTAAATTTGTTATTTGATAGATATAAGGTATGTATATCTGAATTTTAAGTGTTCAAATATTTGATGTTTATCACTTACAGATTATCCAGCATCAGGAGTACATATGTGTTTATATTTCTTTTTCCATACATTTTATTGCTTTCAGCAATAAATATATATATTTATTATAGACCGGTGATTACTTAATAAATTTGTGCAATATATGCCATTAATAAAAAAAGACAAATGTCTTATTTAAATTATTATTTGTATTATTGTCATGCTTGCTTGATTCATTCTTTTATTTGCCTCATCAATATTATAGATATTCTGTGCAGTGCAAAAAATAAACTTTTAACTTTTTAAAATAATCTTTTACATGGAATTGTACGTGCATAATAGAATTACACCCATATGCATGGAATTGTCTATTTTTTTGGCGAAGCCGAGGTGGTTACTTTAAGAGTATGATCAGATTATATACGAGCTATAATTGAAAGTTGAATTATATTAAAGGAAAAATTTATTTAATATAGATATATTAAAGGCTTTTATTTTTATAGTGGTTGGATTCTTCTCCCAGAGACATTCTGTAAGTTACAGAAATATAAGGTCAAAACGTGTACAAGGTACATGGAAAATTTTAAAACTCCTTTATTGAAGTAAGTTTTTATTTTAACATGAATGTTTTACAGTTTTCTGTTAAGATCATTATATTTTTTAGAAAAAACCATTTGACCGTTGGGCACCATTACAATCTATGCATTCTTGTAGTCTTAATCAAACATTTCTCATTACTTATCACAACATGGCTAATGTTATAAAAAGAACAAAAATCCTATTATTTTGCAAAACAATTTTATAATATTCTAAATAGCATGAATCTGATGTTTTAATTTAAACAGTTTACTCTGAAAATGTTAATTCTGATACGTGTGCTTTTGTGGTAGGCAACAGAAACATACAGTTTAGTCTCCACAAGTTTTGTTAGATGAATTAATAATTGTATAATTATTTGATATTAATAGAAACTAATATTTTACCAATTGTTAGCTGTCAACTTTATTAAAAAATTGGAGGGTCATATGTCACGTCCAAATGAAATAAGTTTAAATGAAGTGCAGAAAAAAATGTGCATGTGTAATTTAATAGGATTACAAGGAAGTCATAGAGTGTCCACATCCGATATTTTCTGTTTTTTTTTTTCCTTTGGAACCACTGTAAGATATTACTTAAAAGGATTAATAAAGATAATACGTATGAAAGTAAATGAAGTGTAGTCAGTGTTGTACAGTATCAGGTCGACTGTTGCTGAAAGATGTGTGGTTAATTGAAACCCAACCACCAAGGAATCCCGTTATCGACTTTCTTGTATTCAAATACGTATAAAAGTAACTAACTGCCTTTACTGGGATTTGAACCTTAGAACTCTGGACTTCGAATTCAGCTGATTTGTAATGACAAGTTCACCACTAGACCATCCTGGTGGGGTTATTAATATTATAACGCTAAAGCTATTTACAAATGAAGACAGTAAACAACAAATTATTGAAAACTAGATAAATCTGTAAAATGTTACAATCAGCTGCAATTTGTGTGTTAAATGTATTATAAAATATTTTGACACTGCAGGTGGGCTAAATACAAATATGGCTGCAGTATTTTTCTTTGTTATGATAAAATAACTGACTCTTGAATGTATTGACTGAAAGTTTCTCTTAGCTGGTTCCATAATGGAATGCGATAGTGATCATGTCAGAATTGAAAAAGCCAAGAAACAAATAACTGTATGAAAATAATAATACTGCAAGATTAGTATGAGTTTATCAGAATAATTAGAGGTAAAAAAAATTTAATATTACAGAAATTATTCAGGTTGATTTCTGGCTTTTTCACATTTAATGAATAATTGTGATGTTCGATTATTCAACACGGAGGCAACGCTCTCATTGTTTGGGGATGCATTACCAATCAAGGTCCAGGAGAGCTGCATTTTGTAAATGGCTGCTTGACTTCAATAAAATACACTATGTGCTGGAAGAGGTGATTCTTCTATCAATAATAACTTGCTTGGAGAAGACTTTTTGCTCCAACAAAACAATGCACCATGCCACAAAGCGAGAGTGACAATAAAATGGTTAACTAACCACAATGTAGACGTTCTGCAATGGCCGACCCGTTCTCCAGATTTAAACCCAATCGAGAATATCTGGGAACAGATGGTAGCAAAACTTCTCATTTACAAGCCACCCAGCAAGGCAAGACTAAGATTGAAGCTCCAAGAGATCTGGCAGTCCTTTACCAAGGAATCTGTTGCCTTCTGATTGACAGTAAGATAGACAGAGTTGAAGCATGCTGGAAGGCTAAGGGTGATCCAGTAAAGTAATAGTAGAAATGAATTATTGATTGTAATATTTGTGAAAATGTAAAGATTAGTAAATAACATTGTATAAATGCTATTTTTTTTTTAATTTTTGAATAGTGTCCTTACACATTTGAGATGCACTGTATGTATGCTGTGTAGTGACATACAGTATTCGAAAATTAGTGTTTCTTGTGATTAAAATTGATTGCAAACTATTAGGATTTGATTCTAATGTAAAATGCAATTCATTTAAATTCCTGAAATGTGAGGTTTGTTCGATCAATTCATGTAAAAATGAAAGAAACACAAGCTTTCAGGAAAAATCTTTTTTATTTTCAACATAATGTGGTTTCAAGCCTTATACTTATTCCAATGATCCACTAGCTTTTGGATCCCATCATTGTAACATGATTTTTTCAAGTCTTCAAAGTAGAGAGTTGTTTTCGCGATAACTTTGTTTTGCATAAATCATTTTCTAACATGGAAACAATTAATAGTTCCGATATTCCATGTTTGGGAGTAGGGAGGATGCAGAAGAATTTTCTTATTGTAATTTGAATAATTCTTTTTTGACCAGTTTCTAAAGAGTGAGCTGATGCATAGTCTTGAAGATCATTCTTTTTATCAAGTGTGAACCAGTTTTTTTTTCATTTCCTCCAACTAAAGTCCAGCCGATTAATATTACAGTGAATCAACTCCATCAGTTGTTTACAAGCAGTTTGGTAGTTTTCAGAAAGTCAATGGAAAATCAAAAGATAATGGTGGTTTTCACAATAATAAGTAAATAGATTGCGGCAACCATCTTGCACATAGTTTTTGCATATATAGGTGTTCATATAATATATGATACACTTGTTTATTTTAAATGACTAACGTCTTAGTGATCTCATATACTTTTAATCTTCTTTCTTCCATCACTCTCTCGTGGATTTTTCAATGTTTTCTGCAGTTATAACCTTAACAAACCATCTGAATCATTTGATGTAGTTCTTGCTCATATGATCTCTCTGAAAACCAAATCGTTTTGTAAATTAATTGATGAAATTGACTCACTATATTATGCAACCAGCTTGGCTTTAGTTTGCTTTGTAGTTTTGCCTTTCAAAAAGTAATGTTTATTCACTGCATGAAATTCTCTTTTGTTTATTTTTTTTCAAATTGCTATTCTTGATCTGCTCAAACAACTGTATAACAGAGTTATGATTGTTTGGATTGAAACTTGGAGTATGTTATTAACAGAGATGTGGAAAATTAAGAATGATTTTAACAATGTACTAAAAGGCTCATCTTTTGTTTTTTTCAGGAACTTATCAAACACTCTTTGTACATTTTTAAAAATTAAATTTTGTTTAATGTTTCAGATGTATTTTGCAAGTATAAATTAAATATTTCAACTAAATTGTTGTTGAATTTTATTTCGATTTTTGTATTTAGCATTACCTAAATTTCAATAATTCAGCTTCATTAATTATACACACTATATTTATGTTGATCATTTTAGCTTCTAACTTTTAAATTAACCATATCTAATATAGTTTGTGAGTTTTTAATATGACATTTTCAATGGTGTTTTTGTTTTTCTAGGAAATGTATGGAAGAGTGTTACCTTTACAGACTATTGGTTTTACTTCCGTCGAATCGCTTGTTAATAACATGAGTGATTATATACATCAGCGTAAAGTTAAAGACAAAATATTATTATATGCCAAAGACAATAACAGAAATTTTCATGATGATAATTTAAAAGAACAGAATTTTTCATATGCTAATGAAAATAATGTTGAACTTCTACCTCCTTTACCTGATGATGAAAAGGTTGGTTTAATTAATTTTTGTACTACTAATAACTGTTTTTACACAAAAACTTGTTTTAAATTTGATTTTATTATTAGGTGATTATGCCTAAAATTATATTTGTTTTAAGCAATTCCATCGATTTATTAATATTATTTTGTTTATTATTATTAATGATCTGTATGTACTGTGCCTGTGGCCTGGGGTTTTGAAATTTGTTAAGGCTGATTCTAAGTTATGCTTGTAATACTTTCAAAAATTGAGATATTTAGTAAGTTTCATAGTTACTATTCATTATGTAGTACTCATTATATAAGTACTTTGAATTATGTAGTAGTAGAATGACTACTAAGGTGATGATTTGTTCCATGATTACTGCAGATAGTTATCAGTAATTTGTTTGAGAATAATTCAGTAATGGCCATCTCTTTGCAAACAGTAACTGCAAGGTCATTCTCTCTCTCTCTCTCTGCTTTAAAATTAGTACATCTTAATCTGTTCTTTTTTTTTGTAATCTGATATTACATGCCTTAAAATATATTTCTATTTATGTTATGCATCATTAACTCTAGAAACAGTGAATACATCACTTCTAAAATGCCAAGTAATTTTGCACTATACATAGCCTTTTTCCTAAATTTATAGGATTTTAATGATATTTACCCTAATCAGGCGTATTATATATCAAATTAAATAGAAAATTTCAAAGAATAATGCTAAGTTAATAATTTTGATTACTAATGTGAAGTAATAATTTAGTAAAATAAAAAATGAGTAAGAATAATTTTTAGTTGTAAGAATAATTTTAATTTTTATGCCTTTTCCTTGGATCTGGTATACGAGGTGCTACCCAAAAGTTCAGGAAATTTTACCATAAAAATAAAATAGCTTACCATGACTTTTAATTTCCACTGTCTCCTTCAAAGTAGTTCCCTTGGGCATTGATACAGCGATCCTAGTGTTTTTCCCATGATGCATGCCTGGAAGTCTGCAGGTGTAAGTGTTTGAAGCATGTTCTGCGTTTCTTCCTGAATTTCCTCAATTGTGTTAAAACAACGGCCTTTCAATTGAAATTTTATTTTCAGAAAGAGAAAAAAGTCGCACGGGGCAAGGTCAGGTGAATAGGGTGGGTGGGGAATCACTGCCGTCTTTTTGGAAGCCAAGAAATTCCAAATGGCTAGCGATGTGTGCGTGGGCGCGTTGTCATGTTGCAGAACCCAGCTGTTGTTACCCCACAGATCTGAACGTTTGTGCCTAATGCTTTCACGTAACCGCTTCAAAACTTCACAATAGAAAATTCCATTGACAGTTTGACCAAGAGGAAAAATTCCTTATGGATAATGCCTTTGATGTTGAAAAAAAAACATTCATTATGGACTTCATGTTGCTGCAAACTTGATGTGCTTTTTTTTGGCCGTGGTGAACTTGGCGACTTCCACTGCGACGACTGCTGCTTAGTTTCAGGGTCATACCCATTCACCCATGTCTCATCACCGGTTATGATGTTGGAGATGAAGTTAGGGTCATCTCATGCTGAATTTTACAATTCACTACAGACAGATATGCGATTTTGTTTCTGGTCGCTGTTCAACAGTCTCGATACAAATTTTGCAGCAATACATCTCATGTTCAGATTCCGACAAGATGTGTTGCACGGACCCATATGACATTTGTAAGATTGCAAATATCATGGATTGTTTGTCTACGATCTGCAACAATAGCCTCTTGCACTTTCACGATGTTTTCTGGTGTTGCGCTTGTTGATGGTCTTCCTAAACACTCATTGTCATTGACTATTGTTTGTCCATCTTTGAATCTTTTGTACCACAAAAAAGTTTTACTTTTACTCATAGCATTGTCACCAAATGCTTTCACAAGCATGCGATGGGTTTCTGCACCAGTTTTTTAAGCATGAAGCAACATTTGATGAAGGTTCTTTGCACTTTAAAATCTGCCATTTAGAACTTCACTGAAGCAGTAAAACACAATGTTACATAACCGCATGAAAGTCAACAATGCTGCCTCTCGCTGTCACAGCTGTTGGAACACTGATTCACAAAGAGTACTATTAGTCACATCTAGCGGCAGCAGGTCGTACCAGCAATGGTTCGCGTGCGAAATTCAAATTTCCCAAACTTTTGGGTAGCACCTTGAATAATAGTGGTCTACTAAAATAGATGAAGATTGATAACAACTCCATATTGCAAGTTATGATTGCTGCAGAGTATGTATGTTTTATTCAAAACATAGGTTCTGTTTATACTATTTAGATCACATAATATACTTTTATGAGACTTTTTTTATCAGAACCTATAACTAGCAATAAGCAAGATATTTTAAACATAAACACAAGAACTTTAAACAATGACAGGTTAACACAAATGCTCTCTGCATTTTCATTGCTGTAGAAAATAGGTAAAGCATTCCCAGTGGAAATAAAGTATACTATAAAAAAAAGAAGAGAATTTTTTGTTTAAAATGATAGTATAGTTTGATTGCTAACCTATGTTAAGATTGGTAAATCTGTTAATTCAAAACATGAGCAGGATCATCTGTCAGCAAAATTAACAGTTGCAATTTATGGGCCATATATCTGTTGATTTAATCAACACTTACTGCTTCGAAGGTTAAACAAATTTTACTATGCAAAACTTTTGTGATTGTAAATGCTGTATCATTCAATTTTTGAATACTTAGAAAGTAAGATTTGTGGATATTTATTGTCAATTAAGCAGATGCATGGTGATACAGTAATGAGTGAACAGAATGTAAGAAATTGGCGTGAAAAGGTTTCATGGCATAACTCAACTGGGACAACCACTACTTGTTGCAGAAGTCTTAGTCAATTATTAAAAAAAAAAAAAAAAAAAACATGCAGGACAAAATGCATGACTCTGGAGAAGTTAAAATTTTTCTGAATTGTTTCTTGTTTTTCATTATAAAATTATTTTAGAACATTCTGGAATACAATAAAATTTACACATTCTGGGTTCCATGGCAGTCAATTCATGAGACAGAAAATTAGAAGTATGGAGCCTGCAATTACATTTTTGTAGTGGTATCACACTTTTACCACTAAAAACTATTATCTGAGACATTATTTTCTCTCAGATTATTGTAGGTGAAAATGGTATTTTAACTTTTATGGAAAACTTTTGAAAACTTGAAATAATCTTTTGAAATTGTAGGGGATATTCTTTTAATGTAATTCATACTAAAATATATTGCAATAAATGGATCACATTTGATTCTATGCTGATGCTACAATCCAGGGTTAGTTGGGAGTTTTACAGACATCTACCCAGTAAAGACCTTGTCTCAAATGATTTTCATCTTTGTCTTCTAACCTTAAAGAATGGAAAATCTCTTAGACATTTTCGAATTACAAATTGCAGCTTTTGTAGTCAGCAGTTAGTAAAATGGACTGAGTTGAAAAGTACAACAGTGGGATTTTAGTTAGTTATTTAAATGTAAGTTAGTTATCTATATTTAATTATTTTTATTTATTTATTTTTAGTTATTATATTTAAATGTAAGTTAGTAAGTCTAGTTAGTTATTTAAATGTAAAAAATGTTGATGTGGAGATATTGATAAAAAAAAGAAAAAAAGCAAAATTGAATGATAATATATTTTCTCAACTTTTCAAGTTAATATGTCTTTATTTAACGAACAGTGTCTGTTAAATTGACTAGGATGGTTGGCTGAAAAATACTGATACTCTCCAGTTTTCCTGAAAATGAAAAATGTACCTAGTTTATTTACGAGGTGTATTTGGAAAGTAAGGTCACAAGACGCTTGAAGTGCTAGCGAAATTAGTTTTTACAAAGTTTGCACCCCTGCACTGCAGGGGCGAACGAACACCCCCAGCGAAAGAATGAGTGGTGAAGCAGGTCAGTAGCTTGACCGACATCGTCGCAGTCACGTTTCTAAATGATGCTGTCATTCCACAGCATTTCAAGTGTGAAATGAGAGGCCTCATCCGCTATCTTTTTATTGTTGAAAAACAGAAACCCATGGATGTTCATTGTGAACTTGTTGCTGCCTACAGTAGCGTCATATCGGTGAAAATGTGGCGAAGTGGTGTAGAAGTTTTAAAGATGGCCGAACAAATGTTCATGACGAAAAACGGAGCGGGAGACCTTTGATAGTGATGGATGAGTTTGTTCAAAAAGTTGATTCTGAATGAATCATCGTTTGACAGTGAATGAACTACATGAAATGTGTCTGGAAGTCAGCTGTACTGTGCTGTATGAAACAATCATAAATCGTTTAAAATTTCAGAAGCAGTGCACCCATTGGGTACTGAAAATGCTAACCGATGAACACAAAGCAAACCGAGTTTGTTCGGCAAATGAGTTCCTCGACCGTTATGAAGAAGAAGAAGAAAGTTTTATTGACTCTATTGTGACAGTGGACGAAACATAGGTTGCTCACTACAGACCTGAGAGCAAAAGACAATCAATGCAGTGGTGACATACTGGTTCCCCTGCTGCAAAAAAATTCAAAACAGCAAAGTGAAAAAAAAGTCATGGCAACGGTGTTTTGGGACCGCAAAGGAATATTGCTTATTGAGTTTTGCCAAGAGGAGAATCAATTAATGCTGATTGATACTGTGACCTTTTGACATCTTTTGGTTGGGATGTTTTAAACAATCCGTTCCATAGTCCTGACCTTGCACCTTCAGATTTCTTTCTTTTCACCCGTCTCAGTGGAGAATCTCGGTGGAAAACGATTTTCGTCCGATTTGGAGATTAAAAACGCAGTCTATGAATGGTTGAGGGAGTTGGCAACAGACGACTTCAACAAGGGTATAGAAAAATTGATTCCATGGCTCACTAAATGTAAAGAACTGAATGGTGACTACATTGAAAAATAGTTATATACCTATATAATATTCCATGCAAGTTTCATAAATAAAATCACTTTTTTCAATTTTAATATTCATTGTGACTTTACTTACTGAACATCCCTCGTAATTAAGAGTGTGATCTCTTTAAGTAGGCCAAAAATATGGATTGAACCCTTTGCTAATTCTAATCTTTTGTTAATTTCATAATCTGTATTATTTTAATTGTAGAATCGCAGATCATTACGGATATTTTACTGAGAAAGATCAATATCTGACAAATGTTGATATTCTCCAGTGAATGTCAATATGTACCAAATACGTCGGTGAAAGACCAAAATATTTGCTTATTTAGACCTTCGCTTGTATATGTTGGCAAATACAGATAAATTTCGATGGGGGTTCTAGAAATAAGAAATTAAGGTGTTACTAGGCTGGTCTCTTGGTGGGAGTGGTAACATCTTGGCCTTTCATTCGGAGATCCCAGGTTTGAATTCTGGTCAGGGATGGCATTTTTCACACATACTACAATTCATTCATTTCATCCTCTGAAGACACCGGTACAACGGTGATACAACGGTATTTCTGGAGGTTAAAAGAAAAGGGGGGAATATTGGTTTGCTGGCATTTCTCCCGCCACCACCCCATTTGGTCGCCCTAGAGCATAAGACCGAATGTCTGTGCCACGAA